>JAVFBW010137280.1:0-22756 GCA_034783835.1 Mopalia ciliata
TCACTTATGTTTGAATCCTTTTTAATCATTTTAATTCTTTTAATCCTTCCAACAAATGAGGGTAAAACTGTGTTGTTGTAATTTATAAACCTAATTTCATGTCATGTTTAACATAATGTTTTTTATTTGTTTTCTACAAAGGTAAATCTTCTCCAAGTAGTGCAACTACTGGAAAAATCTTCCAGGATGCTTTTGAAATGAATGTAACATTACTAGGAGAAACCACAGACTCACCTGTCGTGGGGATACAGCTTCAAGACGAAGAAGGCAATGTCTATCCGCCAATTAATGGGACAGTTATTCAAAAGTCAAGGTTATTCCAGGTGGTTCGCTTTCCTTTCAATGAGTCTAACTTGCCAGAGAATCGTACTTATTTCGGAGAAGTTAGAACTCTAAATAATGGTGTATGGAGCTTACCTATATTCACACAGGTTCCACTTTTTGTTGGTAAGAATACAAACTTTATATTTGTCAGGCAATATGGGGGTTTCGAGTTAAAACGTTGCCAAAACAGAGTGACTTCCCTTTGTGAAATAAGGTAATTGCTTTATGGCAAGGGAGGGCCAAACCATGATTTTTACATGTGTGGTATTAACAATATTGAAAACGAACAGAAAACCTTGTGTACTTTATGAGAAAACTTATTAGTGGTATTTTCCCTTATCTTCGAATATTAATTTAATTTGGGGTTAAAGAGGTTTCCTTTGGTTTTCTGTAGTATTTAAGCAACAGTTTGTCATCATATAAGTGAAGTAACCTTGAGTATGAATTTATACCCCAATCAAATAAATAAATGTAAAATTTTCCTATTATTCTCCCTCCTTTCACTGGTTTAAAACCATTATCATACATGAAATTGTCTTCATTACATTGTACGATATACATCTCTTTTGTTACAGATCCACTTGCCCCTGCCCTGTTATCTGTGCGAATCATTGAACCAGCACCCGGAGACCGTATAGGGGTGGTGAACTGGGAAGGAGGTGCCATCGTACCTGATTCTTTGTTACTCAGCTATATCACATTAGATGGTATTTTGTCAGAGGATATACAGCTCCCTGTTACAAACCCTGAACAAATTGGCCAAACAACTGTCTCAAATTTAACTCCGGGCCAAACCTACACGTTCATGATCAGGGCAAAGAAAGGAAACCTCACATCATTTGGATCCAACATAACCATGTCAGCCAGTAAGTTATCAAACATCCTGTCCAGTGTATTGTTTTCAAACTTGAGTTTGAATCCAACCATTTGGGTCTTTTTTTTTAAAATAAATCGCATCAATTTAATAAGTTGGATTATGAGATTAAGAAGACATTAAAATTAACATTTTTTGTCATTTAATGTGAGTAGAGGAATATGCCTCTTATGGATGAAAATAAATTTTCCAGTGGAACATTTGTATTTTAGCATTTAGCAGTGTTGATGTTCACTCTTTGGAAGGACAATTCCGTTATATACGTGCAATTCATATAAGCATAGCGTTAAGCACTAACCAATCAATCAATCTAAGAACTTGTGAACAAAAGTCAGAGTTTTTTTATTTATTTTAAATGGAAATCAAACTGAAAACACATTGGGGGAGGCAGCAAGAATATTAAAACATTTGTCACTACTATTTTGAGCTTTAGTATGTTAATTCAATACTGATCAGACTGCTATCATTATAAATCATAGTTATACATCAAACATGGAAACAAAGGTTTGTGATTAGTGATTACCAGGCCAAATCTGACAATACCCGTAAATTATTAAAATTTTGTGACTGTTCCATGTATAATAATACCTGTCAACTGGTCAATTTCCTACTCCAGTGACCTTAAAATAACAAATTAAAACATTTTTTTTTTATATCTGAAACCCTGTTATTTGAAAAATGTAATTTTAACATGCTCACTTTTAATTTTTTTTTTAAATTGAATTCTTTTATTCTAGTTCCATCTAGCCCAGTATCCCTCCAAATCAATCCGTCTGCTGTTTCATCAGAGGACACAGTGGAATTGTGGTGGGCAGATGGCCCAGGAGTGGTAGATTTCCACCGTATTTCGGTGGAAGGTCCAGAGGGAGTTGTGTTCCATGGGGATGTGCCTGTACCCGAAACACCCACCCCTCTAATGAATGTTACACTATGGCCTCTGGTGCGTGGTAATCGTTACCATCTGACACTATGGAGTGTTGTCAACAAAGACGTACTATCTGCCCCCATTGATGTCTTCCTCACCTTTGGTAAGTTATTATTGCTGCTCTGGATTTGCTTTGCTAATCAATTTTATTTTGTATCTAAGCAGAATCATGACTAAATGTTATCCTACTCAACAGGATAAGAAGTAAATAAGACACACAACACACATGTTCATGACCACTGGCCAGTGCCATTCAGAGCCAAGGCTAGTAGCTTTACAAGGATTTATGGATTATTAGTTGCTGCATTTACTGTCCATAGTGCAAACCATTAGCAGAATAATTTTGTTGTTTGACTTTGAATATATCAGTTATGTGAGTGTTTTATTAATAAGTGTATCAATTAATTAACAGCCTCAACTGCGCCGACCTCTCTGAACCTACAGAAAGTCTCTTCAAGTTCGGCAGAAATTGATGTGGAGATGTTAGATGTGATTAAGAGTGACGTTACACAGAATCTCAATATAACACTTATAGACGGAGAAGGAAAGAGGTATAGCCCGGACAGGAGTTTAGAGTGGAAGCGTGAAGGACGACACAGTCACATTCGATTATGGTTTGACTCAGAGCTTCCATCTAACCAAACATACACAGCCACTGTCACCTCTCTCGTCAATGAAACTTGGACCGATCCTGTCATTACAACAACACCAATAGTCTTGGGTACATTATCATATCAGTTGTGTTGATTTGTGTTTAATCTTATAATTAGTTACATCCAGATTGGTCTAGCATCATCCAAGTTATTTAAAAAAGTGTTAGAGAACTAAAAAAAACATTCTAACTGCTTTAATACGGTTAGTGATTGAAATGGTTGCATGTTTTTACGTTTTTTTGATAATATCAGCTTAAGGAAGCAGATATACTCCTCAGTGACTGTGGGAGGGATTACAATCAATGACTGTATATATGTTTTGAATAAACGAGGAGAGAAACATTTCCTTGCCTCATAGTAACCAAACATGCATGTAAATTAGATCAATTAAATTGTAAATTTTTAGATATTATTTAAATATTATTATAACAATATCTATTGCAACTCTTTTTTATTCTATTTATCATAATGTCTACTGTTTCAATGGTTTCTGGGTTGGTCTGTTTAGAAATATATTAAACATTTATGAATAACAGAGTGAAGTATCAAGCTGATGACTGATAACATTTAGCTGTGTTTCAAAAGCACATGCACCAGTTATTGTATTTAAATTTTAATGTCCAAAGACTGTTTTGGTGTCTCAAACAAAATAAAAGCATTTCATCAAAAATATATATATTTTTGTGTTTCATTAGATCCTCTGCAACCCACTATTATGGCTGTTGCCCGTGCTGGGGATCGATCTGCAGTGGTGGTGTGGAGGGTGGGAGCAACACCCGCCAACACCTACACTGTGGACGGTCTCTCTAGGCGCACTGGTCAGGTACAGACAGTAGACTCTCCGAACCCACCCCCTGGACAAGATGGCCGTACTACATTTGTAAATCTGAACCCTGGCCACACGTACATCTTCACCACCACTGGAATATCTGGACTCCAATCCTCAACAAGTTTCCCATACCCATTCACTCTTGGTAAGTTAGTTTATCTATTCACTTGTTTATCAGTGTGTCTAACAAAAACATTTATGGTTGGTCACCCGTGTTGCTACAGAAACGAAAAACTTTCTCCTCAATTTGCCCCAGGGATAAAGTCTGTCTCTGGCTCCCTCTAAATAATATATATACTAGGAAAGTTTGTGACATGAAGTAGTCAACTGGTAACAATGTCAGTGAAATTATTTTAACAAAATAATCATGGTCCGTGAAATTATTTTAACAAAATAATTATGGTTGGTGTCTTTCTCCTCAATGTGTCTCTAACAGGTATAGTCTGCCTTGAGCTACACTCCAAAACGTCTGAACCAGAAAACTTTTAACTTGAAGGAGACTGGTTACAAGGTCAATGAAATAAAATAATCATCAACTGAATAAAACCTTACCAAACCAAAAAAACATAAGATAACTGAAAACAAATACTGCCAAGACTTTTAAATTTTGATTTTTTTCCTGTTCTTTTATTTATTTATTCACCAAATATTAGTACTGTATGCGATGCATTTATAGTAAAAGCTGGAAATATTGGATAAGAGCTATAACTTTTTATGTTTTTCTTGTTCTTTAAAACAGACCCTGTATCTCCATCTAACCTGAGAGTGGGTTATTCAGAGGCATCACCCAATGACTCAGTAGTATTGATGTGGGACCTCAACGACGGCGAGGTAGACTTCTTCAGACTCACCTGGTCAACCCTAGTGGCGAACATCAACTACACTGAAGACATTCCAGCCAATAACACAATTGTTAATGATTTCGCTAGTTTTTCCCACAAGTTGTCACCCTTGGAAGCCGGCCAAACCTACCGTATTTTGCTTCAAACTGTCTCTAGTGCCAGGCCAGGAAGATTTGTGGAAAAAATGTTCACATTTGGTAAGATTTTTCTCAAAATAACCACACTGACAGAGGGAAGTCAATTAATTAAAACTGATGAAGCATATCATTTCATGTTCTGACTCCCAGAAACAAGTTTCTAAATATACTTTATCTCTGATTGTTATGAGTAGCCTACAAACACCTTGAAAGTATTGCCTCATATGTAGCAAACAAGATATTCTGTATGGGGTCAATAAGAACTTTCTGAGTAGCGTAAATATGTGTTACTGTGACAAGAGTGAAAGATGAGCGTAAATGTGTGACCAGTTGAGAATCAATCTATCTGTTTAAATGAGAGTTACCTTGTTTTCTGGGTTCGTGATAAGTTTAGAAGTTTAGAGTATACTCACTCAAAACTCACAACAGTCAATTTATAATTCAAAAGTTGTTTTTTTTTTTCATTGATATTTTAAATTTGAAACATGGTCAATTGTAATGAAAGAATTTAATACATTGCTCAGAGAGATATTGTTTTTCAAATGAATATCAATGTTAATGATTATTTCCAGCTCCAAGTGCACCCAGTACCATTGTCCTTAAGGGAGCTAATCCGTTTGAAGTTGGCCTGAATGTGTCCCTATTTGACACTGCTTGGGATAACATCACTATTAGGACGGTTATAAGAGACGATAATAATACCATATATCCCACTGAGAGTGCTGTCATCTGGCAGGCCGATGGACGACATGCCTTGACTCGTGTGCCCCTCGATGGAGGACGTCTTCCCGGTGATCAGAATTACACAGTTACTGTACAGACACAATATAATGGAGAATGGAGTTATCCAGTCAGGGTGCCGCTTTATCTGGGTATAACTTTATATAACTATTACATATGTTAATTCCATTTATGTTTGACTTCCATTGACGAAAAGACTCACTGATTCTAATAAAATTTGAAATGTGTTATACTTTGGGCAGTGCAGGATCTTTTTATGAAAACTGTTAACTTTCTCACAAAATTTTGATTTGAAGTATTTCTGGCCATGTTGGATGTAAAACACAATTGGGTAATCACAAGTTCATTTAAATTTCAACACATGTGCTGCCTGGCTTAAGTACTATCCTGACGTAAAAAGAGATTCTGTCCACCTACAATACGGCTTGATAACAAGAAAACAAATCTGAAGCGGGAGAGGGGGGATTTTACTAGTGGTTGTTTCACAATTGATGAGGGCACCTTGTCTTATGATCTTCAATTCATTCATAAATAAACAAGAAAACAACAAACGATTTACATTGAAGACTCTGTTCATGCTCAGAGTACGAATCTATGAACTTTATTATGCTCCATTATTTCTTTAATAATCAGCTTGCAGTGCATTAAAAATTGTACCGAATTTCTTGTACTTTTTCTATTTGACTATAGACTCTCTGACTCCTGCAATCCGTGGTGTTGAGAAGGCGGTGACTCAGCCTGACAAAGCGATCATGGTAATGTGGCTATCAGGGTCTAATGACACTGACTCCTTCAACGTGAGTCTCATGTCCAGAGACCAGACAGAGAGAAGAGATTATGTCGTTTTCATGAACAATACTGATGTGGATACCATGATGAACTACACAGTATCAAACTTAACAGCAGGACAGTACTACATCATACAGCTAACAGCAGTGAGAGGAGAAAACCAGTCTTCTGGGCTCAACTACTCCGTCCAAATGAGTATGTCTGGATGTTCCTTTTTAAATGATTGATTTGTTTTTGTTGCCACATTCGATGGTACTATGAAACTATGATAGAACAATGTCCCCAACAAAACATCCGCACTGTCGGACATTTTGGACTGTGAGTTTTTCTTTGGTGTTATGTAAAAATGGTATGTCAATGCCCAAAGCATATATATTGTCATTAGTGAAAAGGCCTTTTTTTAAAGTTTGGCTGTTCAAGTCTTTGTGAAAGTGTACCAAGTAATAGATTTATTCGTTAAAAATTAACAAATTATTTACAAAAGCTATGCTTAGATTTGGTTTGTAGATGTCCTTGTACTTATATGGTCCATTGTCTAGATTTGCAAAACGACATTTTAAGATTTAAATTTAAAAAGTTCTGTTACAATATCACTTTAGCCGATAGATGGTGTAGCTTTAATAAATACATCGACAAAGAATAAAAAGTGAGTTTCCATTTTGATAGATCCCTCTGCCCCACAAGATGTTGTTGTTGATCGATCTGACTCTTCACCAAATGACTCAGCTGTTTTACAATGGCGTAAAGGAGAGGGTGTTGTGGATTCTTATAACCTAACATGGGGTCAGTATAATATGGCTGATGGTACAGTATTTCCCAACACGGTTGTACAAAATGTAGTCCCCTCTGATGGACTGGAATTCAGGAATCTTTTGTCACCATTAGAAACTGGAGCAAGCTACCAAGTTACTTCTTTGTCTATTTCCGGAGGAGTACCAGGAGAAGCCAAACAAAACACATTCACTTTCGGTAAGTTTGTATTCTGACCCCAACTTGGAATTTAATACTTGTGAAATCAAAATACAATACATTTATTTTTAAACAGTCCCAAGTCAGTGTAACCAGAGAAGACAATATGTTAACCCCTTATCCACATGGGCGTCACCAGGGGGGGTGTCGTAAGGTGTGAACGACCCCCCCTTTACGTGTGGAGCAAAAAAAAATACGAATAACGAAAAAGACAATGTAGACTGTACAGAAGGATAACTAAAATAATTTTAAAAACGAATAACCAATACTGGATTATTTTTATTTCTTTCAGCACCCACTGCTCCAACCAATGTAGAAGTCCGTGGCATTACACCCAATTCTATTGGTTTGAGCATTACCCTGTTTGAGAGTGCCTGGGAGAACAACACTTTAAATGTTGAAGTGATGGATAGTAAAAATGTGTCTTACCCAGCCCAAGTCATCATCTGGAATCCAGAGGGTCGTAGCAGCTTAGCAAGAGTATTTATTAATGAAACACGTCTACCTACTGATGAAAACTTCACTGTCAACTTACAAACTCTGTTTAATGATACTTGGAGCTTTCCATATCACACAACCCCGATTTCATTAGGTGAGTGACTAATAGTTAATGAACTCTCAGTGTCAATTGACACATGTTAGAATTTGTTACAATATATGATTGGTTAAATTTCTGACGAGAGGATTTCATTAATTTGACATTGGAAATATGAGGAGTGCTTGTTTTTGAATATGATACACATATACTTGCTATTGTAATAGTTCCATTTGTTTCTCCCTTGCTAAGCATAGACAGCAAGATGTAGGCTAAACCCAAGTAATCATATTTTTGGCTGGGAGAATAGTTAATGATAATTTTTGTGTCTTTTCAAAAATGTAGATTCACATTATTTTAATTTTTTTCGGATAACACTTTCTTAGTTTGAACAAATTCTAGTTCTGAAAATTGTGCAGGCTGAAACCCGTCCAGGAATCAGCCAAAGACCCTCAGAGTTAGGCACCGAATGACCAGCAGTAAATGCAGGGTGGCTGAGTGGTCTAGGTGGCTGGCATTTACAGTTGGTGCCTAACTCTGAGGGTCCTCAGTTCCAATACCAGACTGGTTTCATTTGCAAAATTTTCTGAACTAAAATTTTCTTCAAACTAAGAAAGTGTTATCCAAAAATAAGGAAAATATTGATAAAAGTTTGTTTGTCTTCTGTTCAGATGTGGCATGTGGTGTACTTTCCATGGGTTCTAGTTCATTTGTTGACCTTGGGCATGTGTGTGCATATGTGTGCGTCACACGCTGTGGCTGCATCAATCATGAAGATGGTTGTTACAAGGTTTCCTCTCAGTATTTCACTGTATGTAAGCAAAGAAAGTTGTGAATTGGATAATCTGTAATCATTTAATAAAATACACTTGAGTACATCATTGAACCCCAATCAAAGAAACAATCTCTTAAGTTATCAAACCATGAACATGGAAGAGACATTTTGTTCACTAGGCTTATGATGTACAACCTCTTTGAAACTATGTGTGATTTCATTGGACTGAAATGGATACACTTTCCATCCATGTACCAGGTATAAAAGTTGTTGTTGTTATTGTTTCAGACCCAATGACGCCAGCGATCAGGTCAGTGGATGTAAATCCAACATCTCCTGATACTTCATTCACTCTGGAATGGCTTCCTGGAATTGTTCACGATAATCAATTTTTGTTGGAACTATTCTCTTCCGATGGCCGCGAGTATCTGCCACAAACTGTGTATACAAATATACTGGATGTTAACACCCCTGTAAACTTCACTTTCGTTGACTTGACCCCTGGCCAGAAATACGTCGTTGGACTAACCTCATTAACCCCTAATGGGACAGCAGAGGCTCTTAATTACACCATACAATTATGTAAGATATCCATGCCAATTACATGTACCTCTTTCATTCAAAGATATGGTAAATCTGATGTTAATCAGATCTAATGGGCTACCTTTTGCCACAATTAAAACTAAACACTAATGCCCAGGAAAAGATGTTATATGCTTAGTAAAATTTACCAAACACAGAGCAGCTCAGAGCAGCTAGGAACATGTTTGCTGATGAGTATTCCAATCATGTTTTCTTAAAATTTTCAACACGATTTATCCATCATATTGCATACAATAAATGATGATATAGTCATATCCAACAACAAAACATGTCACTTATATGTCACTTAAATATGCGGGTCTTTCTTGTCATAGCTTGCTGTTGTGTTGACCACTGCAGCTTCTTGTATTCTGGTGAACCCCAATTGAAAACCATTTGGTAGACCCTGGCATCAGATCTTAATTGTGACAAACAAAACTCAGTGAGCTTTCTAGATCTGATTTGCAACAGATTGATAACTTAGCTTAAGTTTAAATTCAAAATTTGAAATTCTGTTCTTGCTCTAATGTAACTATGAATTCACATGAGTAGTCAATTGTTATTCAGTTTATCTTTGATAAAACCCAACTTGTCCAATTTTAACACTTTGAAATATATTGTCCGGTGTTTTGTTTAATCTTAGTTGTTGCAAAATCTTTTACACATGTCTCTGTTATTTGTAGTGCCAAGCCCTCCACTGGATGTATTGCTCAGTCCATCAACGGTGTCCAAGACTGATTCGGCAGTTTTACACTGGAAGTATGCAGCCGGTAAATTAGATGCTTTTAAGGTCACTGTTGCTGAGTTTGGATTGGATAATAATAATCTGACCCAATCGGATATTATTACACCGACTTTAACTCTACCAAACTCTCTGTCGTCATACTCCCAGGTTATCTCCCCTCTCATAGCTGGAAAGACGTACCAACTGATTCTCGATACCATGTCAGGATCTAAAATGGGACAAGCTCACACACAGATCTTCACTTTTGGTAGGTGTTCTTCTTTCTTCTTGTAATCACTTCCATATATTGATTTGTTGGAATAGTATACCACATACCAACTGAATGCTTTCCTGGGTCCTTCCACCAAGAGATACAATTCAAATATAACATTTATAATATCTATGACAAGCTGTAGCTGTTGGAATTGTTATTATAAAGTGACCTGGAGTTCTTTTGATTTAGCAAAATAGCCTTAAAAACAGAAGAGAGACCCTTTCTTAAAAATTAAAGCAGTATATCTTTGGGGACCTGCTAAGAATAGAAGTAAATGTACACATATTGTAAAGTGATGTTCTTAGAGAAGAATGGAAAGGTTATCTAGAAAAACATATTGTTATTTATCAATTATGTAGATATAGTCACCTTATATTGAAATCTTCCATGTTCACGGGAATGAGTATGTACTTTGACCTTCAGGTCTATGAGTGAGTCACATGATATGGGTCCGACAATCGCAGGGGTAAGGAGGGAGGGAAGGTTTAGTTCGGTTCCGTTCGGTTCGGAGGTTTCCTCTTCTTTTTCCATCATGGTTTGGCAAGGAACAGTGTGAAGTGGACAATCCTTCATCATAACCCCGATCAAACAAACAAATATCAGTAAAATCAATGTAACCATCTTCATTTCAGATTCCACTGCACCCTCTTCAGTTATAGTGGATAATGTTTCACCCTATGGAGTGGACTTACACATGACCGTGTTCGGAGATATATCAGAAACCATACCAGTGTATATTGAATTGACGGACTCTAATAGGACATCATACCCCCCAGAAGATGTCACTATACTTAGGTCAATGGGAAACACTGGTATTGTAAGGGTGAATTACAATAGCACTCGGCTTTCACCTGACAAGGAATATTCACTCAGTATTCAAACCGGTGTTAGCGATGGATGGAGCTATCCACTCACTTCAAAACTTGTATTAGGTAAGTCATTTGTAAAATAAATTTGTATTGCAATGTTTCCTGATGTCCCTGTGAGTTACTCAATGGGTGAAATCGTTTATATAGGATAAAATTATCAATGCTTTTATGGTGGACTGGAGAGCATGTTTTGATTTTAAAATGTGATTTTGAATATGGAGTGTTTACAGATTGATTTTAACAACAATTTTCTCAGTGACATGGTCTAGAGTATATGCTCTAGAGTGTGTATACCACTGGTCTATACATCCCACTTACCTCAAATACATGTTCAATTCCTGAAGACTGTTTGTGGGTATTCCGGCAACCAGCAGGAAGCTGTATTATTCTGTGTGGTAAACCTAGTTTTCCTCTCCCACAAACACTGACCAATGCTTTGTAATTAGGATTAAATAAACGACCAAATCAATAAGCTATGTAAGGCAACTCAGTAGTGGGTTATCTGATTCTTGAAATATATTTGTTTGCAAGGATAGAATTGCCATGTCCTTATTTAGCGTTGGACAGCACAGTTTTATGTTAAATATAATTTAGATTATGGGGTATTGACAGACTTCTTTGAACAAAAATATTTTTGGTCTTATAATTTCAGATCCCCTGGCCCCTGCAATTATAAATATCCGCCCTGACGAGACAGCCCCAGATACAGCTGTTTATGTTGAGTTTGTACCGGGTAGTTTAGAAACGGATGTGTTTACTGTGGTCCTCACATCCCGTGATAACACAGAGTATGAAAGGGGTATCCTCACACCTGTTTTACTAGATCTGAACACACCTTTACAGTACAAATTCTTGGATTTAACACCTGGTCAGCACTATCAGGTCAAGGTTACGGCAGAAAACATAAATGGCACAGCATCATCTAGGGAATGGAATGTTATAACACGTAAGTTTTATCCAGGAAATTTTGAAAAAATCATCAAAAGACTGAAATATTCTTTTTATAATAAAAAAATTTAAAGGCCCTTTAAATTTTGACTCGCATGTAAGTATGAAAAAGGCTTTATGGAATCAGAGTCGAGTTGCATCTCTTATGAAGCTAGGGAGCCAAGAAATTATCAGTATATCAAGTAATGAAGTCATTGTTTCACCATGATGATTAAGTTACATGTTAGCTCAGTATCTTCTGTAAAAGTGATTGCAAGGACTAAAACAAAATTAAATATTGTGGCAAAATGTTACGTTGAACTGTTATTGTATCACTATGTTCATTGTGTTTAGATCCCAAGTCACCATCAGATGTCCGTGTCACCCCTTCAGTTGTCTCCCCTGGGGATTCTGCAACATTAGAGTGGCAGTATGCTGCTGATAAAGACATCTCATTTCTGATTAACCTCTCACCTTTCGGAAGTATCAACCAGTCAAATTTCACAGAAATCCGAATGACAGGAGCACCAGGAGAAAAGATTAGGCGACATACATTCGAGTTATCTCCCCTTAACCAGAGAGAAACTTACATGACTACAATACAGTCTATGGTTGACAATACCATTGGTGCCCCGGTTGAAAGAGTCTTCACATTCTGTAAGTTTGGGGTTTCTTTCAATCATTATTGGTACGTTTAATTGAGAAAGTTTTTGGCAAATCTTAAAATATAAAAAGAAAACAGCCTATGGACAGATGTGTCTTCTCGCTTAATGTTTTGAGTATCTGCTGTGTGAGGTAAACGTTGTGAAAAAAAATCCTTATGTACCTTTTTTCTTTGTGACCAGACGTTTCTGTTCAAGTTTGAACAGCAGAAAGACTTGCTACATAACTTGAAATAATAGAATTGTGCAGCTAAACCATGCATTCACTTGCTTGGATTTGTGAGCCCAGCTTTTTCTTTTAACATTTATTTTGCCGCTTTTGCTATACAACCCTGCAGTCACGGTGGTGGGAACTGGACAAGTCATCCTCATATAAGTGAAATACCGTTCAGTACGATATTAAACCCCAATCAAACTATCCAAAAAAAGTTGATATGTGTTTTGTCTGAAGTTATCAACAACTTGTTAAAGGTTTTGACAAATGACAGACATCAACATTTTCTAGACGCCGCTTTTGTTTCCATTTTACAAACATGTCGACAGTTCCATTTATTGGCAGTCATCTAAGTGAATTTACAATGAAAACCCAAACCTTCACTTGTTGTGATTTTCTGTTTATTTCCTTACAGCTCCAACTGGACCCACCGAAGTACAGATAGCCGCGATCACACCTTCCTCCATTCTCTTAAACGTATCACTATTTGAGGATGCTTGGGAGAATATCACTGTGAGAACTGAGGTGTTAGATTCTGAAGGAAACCAGTACCCCACTGAACAGGCTGTTATCCGAGAGCAGCCAGGCAGAGGTGCCCTCATTAAAATCTCCCCACTAACTGATCGTCTGAAATCAGGACAGAACTACACCATCCGAGTACAGACAATGTACAATAATACATGGAGCTTCCCAATCACAACTGTCACTTCTCTTAGTAAGATTCATTTGTTTATTCTTCCTTCTCGGTCCTTTAAACTGTCCTTGCTATATCTTATTAAACTTTTTAATAGATCTGCCTATCATTTTAATTACTTTTTTTTAGATTTGTGTTTCTTGAAAAAAAAAAGCAATTTACCAGAACTGTGTATCTGTAATATTGTTTTTAACAGATATGTGCTACCTTTTTTACTCTTTCTTTAGCAGATCCATTCTACCTTTTATTGAAAAAAAAAACTGTGAAAAGTTTGAATCAAACAAGCAATTTTGCCCAGGTTTTTAAGAATCCTAGAACTAAAAGGTTAAGAGGGAAAAGAACAATTTACCAAAAAATTGAACAGATTTATGTTCTTTATAGTACATTTAAAATCCAATATTATATTTTAAGTTATCATTTTTTATTTTTTTGTATAGTATTCTTGATACATAGTATTCTGAATACAGAAATTTATACTCACATGTATTTAGGTGAAACTGTGATGACTTGCTAAAAAAAAATGTATGTATAAGTTTTATGGCGATATTTTCAGATTCCCTTACGCCAACAATTGTCAAGGTTGAGAGAGATGTCCTCAATCCAGAATCGGTGTTCACTGTCACATGGTTACCTGGTCAAAATGGCACACAAGAGTTCGTCTTTGAAGTTTTTGCCACTGATGGCTCAGAATATTTTAATCATTCCACTGAAGTAGTTGTGGAGGACTTCACCAAACAAATGAATTACACCTTTGTTGATTTGACCCCAGGTCAGCGATATATCATACAGTTGACTGCCAGAGACGACAACAAGACAGCTACAGCTCTTAATACAACACTTCAAATGTGTAAGTTAACCTTAGTATTGTTTTTGTTTGTTTAGGAAATAATGTTCTATGTATCTTGCTTTACATGTACCATAGTTGTACATTGTGTTTTTAAAGATGGGAACTGGCTGATCCATGAAGCTCCAAAATGTGGAGTGGGGTTGTGATGTGGCTCAGAATGCTATGTGGTGGATGTTGAAACCCTTTCCAGACCTGCCTACAGGATGTATTCTGGAGTATTTTGTATACATAATTTATGTAAAATACGCCAAAATGCCATCAAAATACACATAAAAATTCATATTTTGTACTATGCTGTAACACAAAAATACACAAAATGGTAAGAAAATACTCTTACACAAAAACTTCATCTAGGGTAAGCAGTTCTGCCTTTCAATGTAAGCCTACTGCTTATGTCTGTGAGACGTTTTATAGCTTTTGGTAAAGGTCTGTGGCCGTGGCTTAGTGGTTAGCATGGCAGCCTTATAATCCTACTTTAATTTACTGCTCACGGATTCGAGTCACTCAGTGAGTAATATAATGTGGCTTCGGCAATGGGGGTGTTTTTTATTTTATTGTTAAACACTTGATTTGAACACATGGGTTTTCTCTTTTTCTAGATCCAAGTCAACCAATAAATGTGCGTATTGACCGGTCAGAGATCACCACCAACCAATCAGCAGTGTTGCTGTGGAAATACAGGGAGGGGCTTCATGACTCCTTCAGAGTTACCTGGTCGCCATTAAATAGGATGGATGATATGAATATTTCTGAGGAAATTCTACCTAATTTTACTCAGGGTCGAAAAGAAATGAGTTACAAATACGAGCTGACCCCGTTGATGCAAGGAGAGTCATACCATGTGAAATTAGAAGCTATGGTGAATAACCAAGCTTCAAAGCCTATTGAGCAATTCTTCACATTTGGTTAGTATATAGTATAATTAATATAAATTTACTATATAAATTTACTTTAACCCATTGGCACAGTTTGGTATTTTGAAAGGCATTAATGAGGCATCAATGTGTCAAAAACTTTAGAAGGACTAGTTTTGGATCCTGTATATATAAAAAATGTGTTGGATTTGAAATTTTATAAAAGTTAAATTTTGACATAATATGGAACAATTTATTTAAATTTGAACAAAGAATGACATCCCAAGAAGATGCTTCCATGTTCCTCGAATTTCACTTGAAATATCTTATTCCCAGTAACTGCCAGGTATGTTCGGACAAGCTACAGCTATCATCCCAGGTAGAGAATGTCTCTGTAGGTAATTTCTGTGGATCCATATATGCGTGGTAGAGAATCTGCAAAGCTAAGCACTACGGAAACCATTTTAATTATCATTTCTTGGATATATATTTTTATTTTCCAGCCCCCAGCGCCCCCACTGAGGTAGCATTAAGAGGAATTACGCCTTACTCTATTGGAATGAACATCGGATTGTTTGACGAGGCTGCAGAAAACATTACCATTAGAGCCATTGTAGAGGATGCAGATGGTAACGTCTATCGTCCTGATAATGTGACTGTACTGAGGACAAGTGGACGACAAGCTTTGGCCAGGATTATGTTTGAGAACGATCGTCTACCTGCTGGCAAAAACTACACTGTCAGTGTACAGACCTTGTCTAGTAATGGGTCATGGAGCTACCCTTTCACCTCCACCATCTCACTAGGTTAGTTCCTTCAATACTTTGCTGTATGTACAGAGATTTGTAAAATTCCATCCTAACTCAAAGTTTGTAAAATAATTAGGACATTGTTTTTGTTAAGTGTTTTGAGTATTTAATTGGGCCTCTACTCATTACTTAAGGTTAATTCACTTCCATGATGGCCTGCCAGACCAATAAGTGAAGAAAATCACCCTTGTCATCAAGATAATCTCCTTTTTACTTAAGCTAAAAGACCACTGGGGCAATAGGAATACCCCCTGGAACCATTCCTATTAATAAGACTTTGAACACAATTATCTTTATTTAGTACCACAAATGACCAAAACAGACCAAAAACTTAACAGGTGTTCCCTTTTAAATAGTAGAATTTTAAGTTTTATTATTGTTTCTTTAGATATTGATATTATGGTTAAGTCTGCTTTTTAATTCGGGGTAGAAGATGTTTTTATCATGACTTAATTCTATTTTGATTAGATTCATTGACACCGGCTATAGTGGATATAACACCGGATCCTGTCTCACCAAGTACTGCCTTTAGTGTTATGTGGGTGGCTGGTTCTAATGACACAGACTACTTCATTGTGGATCTGAACTCGGTTGATGGCACAGAGGGTAGAGAAGCCACTGTTTGTGTTGCAGACACGAGTATAGATGCTCTACAGAACTACACCTTCACTGAGCTCACACCTGGTCAGAAGTACGTTGTCATGGTGACAGCCATTATGGGAAATAAGACCGCATCAACTCTTAATATGACTGTGCAAATGTGTAAGTGATTGAGGATTTTTTTTTTTTTTCTTTAAAAATAAAACAACTTTTGTATGATATGGAATTTAAGGTCCAAGTTTGTCTGGATGGGTCCCCAAGTGTATCCCATAATTCAACGCTTCCTGGTGTGTATATGAGGGAATTAAAGGTTTCTCTCCTAGATGCTCAAAATTTGAAGAAATTCATAAAATTCATAAAATTAAGATTTTTGTTGTTTTTTTTAAGATAATAAAATTGGCTCTAAGACTCTAAAAGATTAATTGTAAAATTTGACAACTTGATTTCAAACATTGTTATGTTATGACAATTTTGTAGAGGTATTACCTGGAGATTATCAACAGACTTATCAGAAAAATTTCTTACTGTGCTTGTATTTAAAACAATGTTCTTATAGGGACTATATCAACATATTGGTCATTGTTTGTCACAAGACTCCTGCAACAAATGATAACAGGTTTTATATCTGAAAGAAAATTGTTTCATTAGGAACTCTTTATAATTTGAATTGCTCATGTTTTGATGTGTTTAGACCCAGCCACGCCTACTTCTATGAGAGTAAGGACCTTGATGGAGAGGACTGATGAACTAGAGTTTACCTGGCAGGGCAGTGGTATTCTAGATCAGTTTGTCCTGGAGGGGCAGTCACTGAGTGATCCTGGAGTAACCTTCATGGTACCTGTCATGGGACTGAAGCCTGTTAACAAAACCTATAACTATACCGTGTCGTCTCTCGTTAGAGGGGACAGGTATAAAGTCCGTGTGAAGGCAGTCAATGGTGACTACAGCTCAGCTACTCAGTTCACTAACATCGCTCTATGTAAGTATATTGGACCTCTCATTACTGATCTGGTCGGATAGTTATTTATTGAAAGTAGATAACTAAGAATTTTTTAAATCTATGTACATGTATGCAGAAAGATTTGGGGGATGTTGAGCAAAGACTTAAACTTAATACCGGTATCATGAAATGTGCTGATAAATGCTTCTTAATAATAAATGAATTCTAGCTTACACAGTTGTAATACATTTATTTTTGTGTGTTTTTTGCAGATCCTGGAAAACCCTATGATCTTCAACTGATGAAGTTTGATCCATCCCCCTTAGACTCCCTTACCTTCCTCTGGAGACCCAGGGGTGGGAAAGTGGATTACTTCCTAATAAGAGTGATGAGGTCCATGGGTCGTGGCCTGGTGAAAGAATACAGGGAAGCTCCGCAAAATTCTATACCTTTTGGTCTTATATTGCAAGCATTAACCCAAGGAGAACGTTACGAGGTACAGGCTTCAGCAGTCGTCGGTAATCTGTCATCCGCTGTGGCTAGAGTTGCTTCAACTGTTGGTAAGATATTTAACATTGAAGAAATTTAGAATGAATAATGAATATACTATAAACTATACAATTCCTTTTCGAAAAGTCACAGTTACGGATGAATGACAACTTAGAAAAACTAAGTTTATTACTACATAACTACATTAGTACAAATGACTTCTTAAACATCTTCTCTAATGAAGTTAGTATGAATGACTGGTTTAAAAAATAGTTCAAACAATATTATTATTTCAAAAGAGGAATTAAGATTGATGAAAAGACTTTACCTACATGTATATTAACATCTTTCCCAATAATGTGTTACACTATAAGTTGAAGTACATTTAAGTTTTTTTATTGCATAACTTTTATGAGAATCAAGATGGAAATGGAAAAGACAGGCTTTATGTATTGCCAGAGTTTTTCTTTTCTCGTTGTTCACTGATTAACATTTCTATACATGTATTTTATTTGTAGTCTACATTGGAAAAGTTAAAAAAAGCTCTATGCAGTTTTCTGTTTGGTCCATTTTTCATTCATATATCCGATTTCACCATTTGTTTTGTTTACCATAATCATTTCATGGTCATAAATTGCAGTATCATAACTTTCTTCATAGGCCCATCCGTTAACATCCGTGGCTTGACACCCTCTACCATTGACCTTGAGCTTGACCTGTTTGGTAGCATGTACAATGATTTGAACGTGAGCGTTAATATCACTGATGTGTCTGGGACTGTCTACACACCAGTCTCTCAGGAAAACCTCACAGAATACTCAGAACAAGGGAGACAAATCATCAGACTTCAATTCGCTGAGCAGTTGCCATCAAACACAGACTACGCTGCAACTACAACATTATTTTCACAGAGCATACGATTGTTTTCATTGGAAAGTGAACTGGCATTTTTAGGTATCATCATTTTTGTCAAACATACACTTATATTCATAGCGCATTGATATTTGAGTAAACAAACAACTGAAGCAGGGATTAATAGAACAGTTTTCCAAGGGGAATAACTCTATTAGCCTCTCAAAATCAATAAATATACATTTTTTGGTGAAAAAAATATTCAATATTTTTCGCTTCGACCACAATATTCAATATTTTATTAAAGTTAAATTCAATCAGAATTTTATTTAAAATACACCAGGTGTTCATAACACCACAGGGAAATTAAAATATTTTTAAAATTATTAAATTGCTTTGAAGGAAACCTTTTTATCAGTATTGGTATCACATATCAACATTCATTTTGTGTGTCATTCTGCATGAAATTAAGACAAATCGTAAGAGTTCTGAAGCTGTTATGTGTTTTGAGAGAAATTTTGACATTTCAGTCAGTTCGTAGACCTTTTTTAAAAAAGTTTTAATATAAACATGTCTAAGTTGAATGACATTTGAAAATTTCAGTCATTTTTAAAAAAGTTTTATTTGAATTATTTCATTGCCTTATTTTTCTTTGGAGTGACAAATTTTGTTTTTGATTTTTAATAGATGGCCGCACGCCACACATCCTGTCTTTGAATCGAAATGATCTTGCTCCTAATACGTCATTGTCTGTGTACTGGCTGCCTGGAAGTGACCTGGTGGACCAATACAAGGTCAAGTGGTCACTGCTTAACTCCCCTGATGTGACGGAACTCCATGTTAAGCCTTTGCCTGGAATAATGAGTGCAAATATCACTGGTCTAACACCCGGGGAGCTCTACAGAGTTACAGTAGAGGCCGCGTCAGCAGATGTAACCTTGGCTGCAAGTCTCCCTGCATACCAGAGATTGTGTAAGTACAATTCAAATTTCGTTTTGTGAATGCATCCAGCCATCAGAGAGAAAACTTTTTGGGTAGAAAATTCTTGTTTTGTCTACAATATAAAAAGATAAATTGCTTTCATTAGCTCACTGGCAAGACTTCTGGTCTAAAATCCACCTGCATACCAGAGATGTGTGTTAGTAGGGCCTACATAACTCCACTTCTCTTTATCTTGTTAATACTATTTGATAAACAAAACTGATTATTACTGATTTCAATTTGCCGTACAGGAACAAAAACAACAAACAAAACTAGTACTCTTCGAGTCTTCAAATAATAAAAGCAGTAAATAAAAAAGTTTAGTATCTAAAGAAAGAAACAACAAAGTATAAAGAAAGTCATTTTGAAAGCCATGAAGAGAATACATAAAAAAAAGCCTGTTTATGATATCCCATTGATCAATTTATTATCATACAACATCTATAAGCTTATCTGTAAGCTTTATTTCCAAAATACCTAGCTTAGGGCAGCATAATTTTAGTATAATTATGTGGAACATTCATTTTCCAAAAGAACATTTGCATTAAGCACTTTTCATAATCGTTGTTTTGCTGTTTACTGTATGGAAGTACACCACCATTATATAAGTGAAATACCCTTAAGAACTGGGCTTAACCACAAATCAATCAATCCATCAATCAAAAAATTTAAAAACATCTAATAATACCGTAGAATATTTCTGAGAGACCATTATTGTGTTGTGTTTACAGTACCAGCCGTTCCACTAGATGTTATCATCATGAGGAGTGAACTTGAGTCTAGGTTTACTGTCCAGTGGGCTCAAGGTGAAGGCTCCGTTACCTGTTATAACACGACAATCTGGCCCCAGCCATTCGTCCCGCTGGCCCCCGTGTGTTTACTAGCCCAAGGTAGCGGTCAACGCCAGGAAGTCAACTATGATGGACTCCTGCCAGGAGAAACATACTGGTCAGGAATCAACAGTGTCCAAGACAACCTACAGTCTGAGAAAGTCTGGACCCCTGTCACTATGTGTAAGTTTTTTGATCAGCGTCTTAGTTATTTTTATATTATTTTTACTTGCTAGAAGATTAACAAACAACAACACCAGCACAATTGAATGAGGTGTTAAACATTATTCATGTTATATGCAAAAACGGATGAAGAAAAATGACCTTCCGCAATGATGAGACAGAAAGAAATATAAGCCTATACAAATCACTTAATACAATTAATAAACATGTTTTTCCTGTGTTCTCAGATCCACCGAGTTTAAGAATAACATTGATAAAGGAGGAACCATCTCGTGGTATCATAGTGAACTGGTCGCCTGTAGCTCAAGGGAAGATTGATAGTATAGAACTAGCCTGGTCTGATATTAACAATGTTGACAGCGGTAGTTTGCTGTTCCACCCCAATGAATTCCGAGGTGAAATCCAGGGTTTACGTCCTGGGATGTCCTATGTCATTGGTGTCAATTCGCAAGTCTTAGATGCCAATGAAAACATTGTACAGACTAAAGGAGAAACCCAGGTATTTGTTACAGGTATGTGAAAATTATTTAATATTTTTCCGCTACCATAAAAATCAAAAGAACGCTATAGATTCACCCATCTGTCCATACATAACATATTCAGTTTTCCAAATTTTGTTTGAGTCATGCTTTTACAGATTGAATTTAAAGTTTATATACGGTTTGACAAGTCACAGAAAATTTTAAAAAATTGAAAAATATCAGTTTTCATACTTTTTCTGTGTAATGCTTTAGTGGATTGAATTCTAACTTTGTATACAACTTATCAAAACCGTACAACTGTTTGATACAACTTTAAGCTTCTGTGTACATTTTTACGTGTTATTTATGAAACTATCATATGCACTTAAATTATTATTAAAATTATATTTGGCATTTTAACATGAAAAATAAGAGGAATAATAAATAATGATTTTTGTACAAATTCTAGGCAAAGAACTCATTTGAAGTATTAAACTATACATACATTTTAATAAACTAATTAAGCTGGTACTCTGGACTGGTATATTATAACACTTACGTTGTTTATTTTGTTTATTTATTTTGTTTATTCACCTGGATGAATCGTAACTTACATTTGGTTACATGTTTTTTTCAATTGTGGACAGAGCCTTCTCCTCCAGAGGCCACGACCTTTCAGTCCACCAAAGACGGTGTAACAGTGAAAGTTAAACAAGGCGATGGGTTAGCGGACTCCTACCTGTTCCAGTGGCAATCAGACCAGCAGCGACCTGGAGAGACGAGACTTTCCGTTGATCAGGCTCAAAATCTGAATAGCTCAATCAGTCTGGCGGCAGGAGCTCGATACATTTTCACTGTACAGTCAATAGCTGGCGGTAAAGAGAGTCAAGCCATGACAGAGACTGTAATTACGGGTAAATTATTTTAAAATTTAAATAAAACATGGCCACTGATTTATAAGTCTTATGGTTTGGTTACAGTACAGGCCTGTTCTGTTGGGGAGAACCGACCGAATGGGGTCTTCCCATGGTAAAATGCAAACTTTCCTTAGGTTTCCCAAATTGTTTGCACTCCCAAATTGTTTGCACTTGATTATGGCCAATTTTGTAACTCCAATGCGACAATTTGTATTAAAAAGTTATTTTTCTTTATAATTCAAAAATACACATTTACACGTTTAAAAATTTAGCAAACCAGCACCAAATACAAATGCTGGATTATCTCACAATATTTTAGTGGACTGATTTTAAGATTCTGCCGGAAACAATGACAGTACAGCTCTAAATAAGTGCATGTACGGGGGTGACCATCTCAAGTAGTTTATATGTCAGTTTATAAATCAATATTGTGATTATTCTTCAGTGTGATGTAAGTCTTTAATTCATATCTCAAGCGCCCCGTGAGAGAGCGGGTGGGCCATGGCCCGTCAGAATACTCCCTCGGCTTCCTCAGTCGATCGTAAGAGGCGAGAAAAGAGGTTGCTTTCTGTTGCCATGGTGTTCTCAGAGCTAAAGGGTAATGGGAAGCAGATTTGTTTGTGATGTTCTGTATTTTTGTCCGTCGTCATATAA
>JAVFBW010137281.1:0-13222 GCA_034783835.1 Mopalia ciliata
CTGTAATATCTGGCAGTGTATGTATAACGGAGAACAAGTCTTCAAGTTCCTGAAGCCTGGAGAATGCACGGCAACAGTCAGCTAATCATATCCACGAGGAGTACAACAACAGCGAAGCAATAGGAATTGACAGTACTTATTGACGAATAGACAATAATAAACAATACTGGAACTTATTAGGAAATTTTAATCGCGTAATTCGAGCTGAAATATAAAACAAAATCATATATGAAGTAAGATCGCTGGTAATTTTGCCTGACATGGCATGCAGGCAAGTGTTGAATACACAAACTGATGTCTTCGTTTAACAAATTGAACCGAACTGAAATTTGCTTATGCTGAACCGTGAACCAAACCGTCAGGTGTGAATCGCGATTAATCAAAATTTCGGTTAATCGTGACAGCCCTAGTTATTGGTCACATAAAAGGGATAGCTTAATTTTAACATTTATTTCTGGACAATACAGTTCTTTTCCCCCATACAGTGTAATGCCATAACAATATACAGCTCTTGTATATATACATGTACACGTAGAGTCCACTTAGCAAATGGTTTAAGAAATTTGTTTACTTCACAGGAAAACGTTTATGTTTGTAGCTAACATTTGCATGTACTGCTTTACTGAACAGTGATTTATAGTAGTTTAAATTGTACAAACTGAAACTCTAAAACTTTTTTCCAGTCAAAATCCAAATTTTCTATTTTTAGCAAATCAAATAAGATTATTTCTCCAATGGGTATCATGTGATGTGACTGATGTCTGTGGAAAGCATATTGATTTGCTGATTCTAATGCATTTTATACACTATAATAATAGAAAATAACAACTAAAATGACATTTTTCTTTGTTGCGAAATTTGTGGCCAAGATCTTACATATGAAATTGAAATAAAATCTGTAATATTATATAACAGTGTTATACCAGTAATGAGTCAGCTGATGTGGGTGTGGGTTATTCATGTAGGAATGTATTTCATGTTCTAGTGTGATCTTCGCAGTAAAGGTTCACTCAGCTTACCCTGTCTTCAACATTTAATTAGAACTTTCAAGCTCCAAACTAAAGAAAATTCAAGAATCGTACGTTAGCAATAGAACACATAAATAAAGCGGCAACAAAAAAACAACAGCCCCAAAGAAACAATTTTTGTTCTCTTTATAATCCATTCTGCAGGCCAATCTTTTCTACATAGCGTTTTCTTACAATGTAATATTGTAATTGAATGTAAAGCCCAAGTGTTTAATTGTCTATAATTATTTTTATCCTTAAATATTCTTGACAATTGTAACCTACTTCAGTAACTTCTTGTGAATTAACAATACATGTACATGTAATATATTACTATTATACCATTAATGTCCGTTTGGACATTCTCTTGATGAATGGGGTTCTATTTTATAAGCCTTTTCTGACTTTGAAATTTGTTCAGATACGAAACTTATGACTGGCACAGTGATGTAGATTACATGTACACTGTATGTGCATAAATATCTTCATGTTCCAAAAAACTCAGAGATATTAATCCAGTATCGAACAAATAAACAATTTGCTTACAGGCAATATTTCTACATCTTGGCCTACATGAACATTAGAACTGATGAGTTGTCGAAAGGTCTTAAATTTAATCTTGCCATTAACTTGTTGTACATAACATGGGAGTCAAAGCCATAAAGATGACAGAGCAAGCCTGACATAATAGCGAGGATACTTCAACTGCTGTGTTACTTGATTTATTTGAGATTTAATAATTTCAATATTCCAATGAAGATGTTCAAGTTTAGATATATTGTACATAAAACATAGAGATTGCTAGAAGAATTAGGGAAAAAAACTAAAATCTCCTGAAATTATCACCTTGAATTGTTTAGCAGGTATACTTTTACTTTCTGTTTAATAAAAAATTTACGGTGAAAAATTTAACTTGGCAAGGCTATATGTACCTTACACTCTACTTGTACATCTATGCTGTCCGAATTGAACCTTGTGGACTGTAATATCTACATACATGTTAGAGTTCACCACACTCCAGAGTGAAAGTGGTAAAGTTTTAATAATATTCTCATGTTGATTGGATATGGCGATAGCAAGAGCATCTCTGGTATTCTGATTGAGGATACCCAAATGACAAAGATTCAATATTAGGGTGTTGAACACATTTCTACTTGTACATGTTATTGCTTCATGTGACCACTCTGCTATACAAATTGGAGGCAACCTCTACCCACAGCACAACCCTTCAATATTTTGCTGGTAAATTCTCTATCATGTCCACACAGTGCCCACAGTTCCAATTAACCTAAATTCCTGTGCCAGTGTGATTTTTCTCTGAAAGAATTTAAAAGTATCACATCTGGAGTGTATTAGTAATGATGTAAAGATGGCTTACAGTAGAATACCTATCTTTCACTCGACTTCGTTCTGACTTCGTTCTGCACAGCAGATAGGTATATCAGACCTGGTGTAAAATGGTCTCCTTTGAAGACAATCCTCCCTATAATTACATTAACATACACCTTTCATCACCTGTGTAGTCAATAAGACTCTCTCACCTACATACATCTTTTTACACTGATTAAGCTGCTACATGTTCCCCACACTCATACTAGGCAGTTACACCCATAGGAAGTATATATATATTTACTTTAAACCTTTTAGAATTTTAAAAAAACATTGAAACTTGTGTAAATTATAAGATTTTGATAAACAAGAAAAGGTTCACTTTATATTTAGTATATTCATGAATATAGCACATGTATAATTATATTACTTCAAGCAATAGGCAGTTCATGCTATACATTAACACCACAGGTAAATAAAATGTACCTTGAAAAAGACAATTTTTTGTTATAATTGTTGTTCCCAGTGTAGTCCGGTAACTTAACATTGCTGTTGGGGAACATTGTTTTGCAATTGTTCCAAACATTTGGATGTGGCTGTTACCAAAACTTAGCCTAGATGCCCTTGCTGCCATCAAAACTTTGTCAGGGGTATTCCACAGTTGCTCTGCCACTGGCCATTTTAGAAATTAACCATCAGTGCTGGAGCAGTTGACGAGACTTCCCCTTTAAGAGACACTCCTTTACAGCACTGGGCTCTCCTTATTTGGAAGACGGGGAGAATTGCTGCGAAAGCTTGTTTCCCATCTTTTCTTTTATATAAGGTAATAAGGAAGCCAGCGACTGGTAGGCTGCAGAGAACGAATGTTTACTTGCTGGTACAATTGTCTGTGACATGATCACACCAATCCCTCTTTTTGCATCAAAGTATTACATGTACATTTTCTTTTTCGTGGAACACTAAACCACCTAGAAGAGATGATTTAGAATATTGCAGTATTGACCTCTTTTTCCTCCAGAACAAATTCACTTCTGTGTATAGCTAACAGGGCTCAATTATCTCATTGGACTACAAATAAAGGCATATGTGGTGGTACCTCTTAAACTCTATTTGCCATCTTTTTACAACTGACAATGAAAATGGACAAATGTAATTTTTCCTTTTGCATGTTTTTTTTTTTTTTTTGCTCTCTATAAGGTTTGTAATTGTGAGCTTTTCTGTTTTGACAAGATGTGCAACAGTCTTAGCTTACATTTAGTGGCATTCCGTATTAAAGATTACAGGTGGCACAGAATTTAAAATATGCCTTTCAGAACATGCTCATGATGACTTTTAAGCATAGACATAATCAAGGCATAATATATCATCTTTGCCTTGTGGTTTCAGGTATTTATACATGTACATGTGTAAATTAAGCAACTATGTACATTAACATTCAACATTTATATTTTATTCTACATCAAACTGCTTTAATTTGCATGTTAGTGCTGGAAATGTTTTGTTTTTGTGTGCACAAAGCAGGTAAGGTTTTCTCTCCATTGAGACTTCTGATGACCAGACTGGTGTTATCTGATCAAATCAGGTCAGTCACTGTTAAACCCTAGGCTTCATCATTTAATACATGATCACGCTAGGAAATATTGTAAAACTGCTTGATAAGGCATGTCGGGTATTCATTCATTTGTCCCTGAGACAAAGGCCCTGTGAGTGAACAGGTAGGCCATGGCCCTGCAGAATACTCCCTCGGCTTCCTCAGTCGATCGTAAGAGGCGAGAAAAGAGGATGCTTTCTGTTGCCCTGGTGTTCGCAGAGCTAAAGAGTAATGGGAAGCAGATTTGTTTGTGATGTTCTGTATTTGTGTCCGTCGTCATATAAGTGAAATACCCTTGAGTACGACGTTAAACACCAATCAAACAAACAAACAAACAAACAATCCCTAAGTTTAAGCTAAAAAGAAACAAAAAAGCAATGTATTGCCAATATTGCTATAAGTTAATTGAGTGTGGTTTTCTCAACCTATTGGGCTGACACACCCTTCTGTGAGTCAAATAACCTTGTCCTGTCTTGTGATTGTTCTGTCTTGTGATTGTCCTGTCTTGTGATTGTTCTGTCTTGTGATTGTCCTGCCTTGTGATTGTTCTGTCTTGTGATTGTTCTGTCTTGTGATTGTCCTGCCTTGTGATTGTTCTGTCTTGCGATTGTCCTGTCTTGTGATTGTCCTGTCTTGTGATTGTCCTGTCTTTTGTTGTCCCGTCTTGTGATCTTCCTGTCTTTTGATTGTCCTGTCTTGTGGTTGTCCTATCTTGTGATTGTCCTGTCTTATGATTGTTCTGTCTTGTGATTGTCCTGTCTTGTGATTGTCCTATCTTGTGATTGTCCTGCCTTGTGATTGTTCTGTATTGTGATTGTTCTGTCTTGTGATTGTCCTGTTTTGTGATTGTTCTGTCTTGTGATTGTCCTGTCTTGTGATTGTCCTGTCTTATGATCGTCCTGTCTTTTGATTGTCCTGTCTTGTGGTTGTCCTATCTTGTGATTGTTCTGTCTTGTGATTGTTCTGTCTTGTGATTGTCCTGTCTTGTGATTATCCTGCCTTGTGATTGTTCTGTCTTGGGATTGTTCTGTCTTGTGATTATCCTGTATTGTGATTGTCCTGTCTTGTGATTATCCTGCCTTGTGATTGTTCTGT
Source organism: Mopalia ciliata (assembly GCA_034783835.1). Taxonomy (NCBI): domain Eukaryota; kingdom Metazoa; phylum Mollusca; class Polyplacophora; order Chitonida; family Mopaliidae; genus Mopalia; species Mopalia ciliata. The sequence goes on from JAVFBW010137281.1 coordinate 5,023, forward strand.
CTTGTGATTATCCTGTCTTGTGATCATCCTGTCTTGTGATTATCCTGTCTTGTGATTATCCTGTCTTGTGATTGTTCTGTCTTTTGATTGACCTGTCTTGTGATTTACCAGTCTTGTGTTAGTTCTGTTTTGTGGTTGTCTTTTCTTGTGATTGTCCTGTCTTTTCATGCCTTGTGATTATTCTGTGATGTCTTGTTAATTTTCTGTCTTCTGATTGTTCTGTCTTGTTTTGTGATTGTCTTGTCTTGTGATTGTCCTTTCATTTCCTGTGTTGTGATTTTTTTTGTATGGGGATTCTTCTGTCTTGCCACTGTATGTTTTCATTTTAGGACATTGTATTGGTTTCCTTTGCCTATTTCGCTGGCACACTCTTCATGAGAGTGAAATAAATTTAAGTCGAGTGAAACATCAAATGTGCAAAAAATATATAATAAATTATATAAAAAAGACTTAAATTTGGGTAATGTCATTTCCATGTAGCGTACTGTCTTTCAATATGAAACCTTTCAATTGAATCTAGGCCTATTATTTTTTTATTGAAATTTACTGTTTGGTTATTAGAGGATTTAGGCTAGATGAACAGTGGGTCCCTGATTATGGAACACACAGTCAAAGCAAACACCCGTTCATACTTGGCCCTCCACTGCTGCCTCTTGATCAGTCAAATTCCAAGCTGTCAGTTTCTTAAAGGGGTCACAGTAGCAAAAGTATCAGAGGGTTCAAGATTTAGGTATAAATAGTAAGTGAAATGCCTAACCAGCTTATTCTGTCTCTCAAGGTGCTGGTATGCAGCTAGATCTAGAGTAAGGTCTCTTTAATAAGCTGTCATCATAGCTAGGGTAGAAAGTGCTTCAGGCTCTGTGGAGGTGACATATAGGCTTACTGATAGTCGAGTTCAAGTTTGAGCTGTTTTTCCTGATTCAAGGATTTTTAATTGTTATATTATAAGAATGGTTTCGAGAGATTTTCATTTAGTGATTTGTAGAAATTATATTGATGATCAAAATGGTTAAAAAGATAATTTTTCTCATCTACAGTGGTTTTGAAAAAGGATATTTTTTTGCCTTTATTGATTCTCTCAGCCTTTTTTTATGATTAAGAAAGAAATTTCAATCTACTTGAGTCAAGGAATTTTCAAGTTACATAAATTGTGTTGTAAATTGAAATGATGATTTAAAATACTGAAGTATGTGATATGTCGTAATTAAAATTGGTCTGTTGAACACATTTTATTAATCTATACCAGAACTCTAGCTAGAACGGACACCAGATATATATCTATTTGTATGCATTTGAGGATTTGTAACTATATATACATATTTAACACCTGTAATTAATAAACTGCTCAAAGTTTTTATACCTGCAGAAATTTTGAAACTTGATTATGTGACTTGGGAAACTATTGTGTTAGTTTGCACAGAGGATATTCTGTGCTACTGAGTCAATATTTAGTTGTATCCTTGTAGGTAGACATCAACATTTTAGATAGGAAGTAAGTGTCAAGATAGTATTTTTGTACCGGACTCTCTGAAGACAGGACGTAGTAAAAAGGGGCCACAAATGACATTTTGCTGTCTATACTTTGCATAGTAATTTAACCTAGCACTTCTTGACATTTTCAACAATGGATCTGTACGTTGTTTTTGTTCTTGGCATTTTGGTGAGTACAATTTTTATTATTCTACTATTTATGGAGTGGGTTTGTTTTATAATTTGGTGCATTATTTTATAACTCTGGGGCAAAGTGTCATGTTGCCTGCCCAGGCAACTTCATTTTGACCAGTGGAGGGTAATATTTGGTTGTTTGTTCTAATGAACAAATGACAATTTGATTAATTTGAGTAGTATTTATAACAGATCTAGCTAGATCTACCATAAAAGTTTAAATCTCTGACAGGATCTGATATATAGGAAGTCATGTATACAGGTGACTGATTAACACCATTTGGCTGGGTGGTTTTCTGTAAGGCTTCTTATCGATTTTCCACTGTATTACACTGAAAAACTGGACCCTGTATGGTGTTAACACCAATCCAATGTTCAATCAACCCTTAAATTGATACTTAAACTGTTCTGGGTAAAAAAGGTACACAACTGTTAAAGTTACCCTGAACAAAAATTGAGCCTAAGCTCTTTTGCACTTTGATCAGAACTGTGGAATTATTGCTGCTTAATAAAACTTAAGAATTTAGAATATATACATTTATCAAACAAGTTCATTAAATAATACAAAGCTAACAAATTGGCATGTACAGTTTGCACATCAATTTATTTGTTGATTTATAAACATGTAAGTTTAAGCACTTTATTGTGGGAATATTGCAGATATGGGGTAAATGATGGGCTAATGGATTTCTTGTCCTTTCATTTTCTTAGTTAATACAGGTGGACAGTTGGTTGCTTTCTGTGGCACTCATACTCTCCAAGCTAAGGGGTAATAGTAAAACAATTTGCTTTGTGATTTAGTGTATTGCGTCATTGGATTGTCCTGTATTCTACTTCTTCATTGCCATAGACTAGTATGGTTTCCTTCGCCCAATGGGCTTGTACACCACTCCATGAGTGGAATAACCTTAAGTGACATGTTTAACCCCAATCAATGCAACAAGCAAATCTAAGTTTAGCAAACATTATGATCAACTCTTGACATAATAAAAGTCCAAAGAAACCCCATAGGCCTTAATAACCCCAAGCACAAGTACTTCAATGTGTAAAACCCTAAACCATACAAACCCCTTTCTCTTCAATACCTTCTGTTAATTAATTAAAGGTGTAAACAGGGATTTGCTCTCTAGTTATTTTTTCTGACATTAACCTCACCTAATTGACATACAGTAGTAATAAATGTCGTCTAGAGCACAGTTAATTAAATCTTTGCTAATTTATATAGCATAGATAACCAGCAGATAGGTGTATAATTAGATTTATTTGCTTAATTTATTCTTTTCACAAAGCGCTGTTATTTCAGATCATGTCCTGTCAAAGGTACATGGACTCCTGCTTTATGTTTTACTGGAGATCTATTTTTTATCGTGTATTATGAAATATGTTTATTGTTGTCTGTAAGAATGGCTATTTGTACTCACTGACAGGAGAAGGACTGACTGTTGCGGACATGATGTCTATGAGAGCACGCCACACAGTCTCCTTCCATATGTAATTGATATAATCTAGATTCTGGAATAAGCCTATATGTTTGTTTCGTTTTTCTAGTATTCTAGTTTCTTTAATTTAATAAGAAGATTACTTAATGTTTTGACTTTTCTCTGCACGAAGTTATAAACAAGGTTATTATAACAAGTTTAAACTTTTTTAATGATGATGTCAGATAGAGGTCAAATTACTTTCAAATATTAGGTGTGTTCAATACTCCATGGTTTCGGAGTATTTGTAACATTGTGTTACTCTCTCTAACAGCCAAGGGGCAACACAATGTCAATCTGTTTCAAGATCATGCACTCTTAATTAATTTGCCCTTTCTGTTTTATTGCCGAACAGGAAGCCAATCTGTTTTTGGTGTCTGTATTGCATCCTGTTATTGTGCTGTATTTGTCTCGTCTTGTCTTTGTTTGTTGCCTGTGGTGCCAAGGGTGGTTTCCCCCACCCATAGGGCTGACACATCATCATATAAGTGAAATACGACGTTAAGCCCCAATAAGAATTGGAGACATTAAGGAAAGTATTATATATTATAAAACTCCAATACAATCCCTCAATGTACATATACTATGAGGAGACAAACAAATTTTTCTCTCTCATTTATTCAAAATATATTTGCCAGAGCCAGGCTTTCAGATTTACCCAAGCAAAAACCAACTGTGACTACTATCTAGATGAAAAAAAGATGCTAATACATGTATAAAATTCCTGTTTCCATGCTTTATGAAGAGAGGAAATCGCCGTCTTCAGGGGGAGCATGAGGGGGGAGGGGGGGGGGGGGTGAGTTTAGGAGACCTACAGGCTAAGCAAGGAAATAACCAGAATATACCTTGAGCAAGGCAAACAAAATAACATGTGAATGACTGTTTCAGCCGGAAAGGGGTCCACTCATGTCTTTTATGGGACCTAAATAATTGGCGGCCCTGTACACTAGCACTAGAAGACAACCCTGTACAAAGCACTCGGAGTAATAGACACAATTTCCCACACATTAGACATGAAAGAGCCATTGCAGTGAAACGCCCTCTTCCAACAAATTACATAATGATGTTACATCACCATGATGCTTCACGAGTGTCGTCTGTTCATTGCAAAGGAACTGTCAAAATATGACGACTGAAATTATTATAATCAGTGACCTTACTGTGGAAACTTCAGCAGATGGGGTGCGAGGGTGTGGGAATTAGATTTTTTACACAAAGATAATCATAGTGCCAAAAGCCCCAAAGGGATTGATCAGTCGCCTGTAATTACTACACCTTTATTCGTCTTTAACAAGTATACCTAAATATTTTTTCCTCTTTTTGGATTCAGTTTACATAAAATTAATATGTTTATGGTATATCTTACATCTTAGACATAGCTGTGATATGTTTTTTTCTTCTGGGTTTTTTTAAAAAATTTGAAATGATCAAAACAGTATTTGTTTACACTTGACATTCATGACTCACTTTCTCGCCATATTAAAGGCTCTAAGTTTGTGAATGATGCTATCAGTATTAAGCTGTGGTGTAATGAACAATGTAACTTAATCACCCTTCAAGCCTTTCTAATCGTCCCCTTGTTTACTGAGGTTATCCTGGTGTACGTGAGAAGCTGCGGGTGGTCGGCACCCTAGAGGGCAACATGCAGCCATACAGCTGCAGAAAGGGTGAACAAAATTGTACCATTTCTTATTGAGAATGACTCTATAAATTGTAACAACTACCAACTGTAATTGTTTATGGCACATGGACACATCGTCTAACAGTGTAACTCTGGAGGGTAGAGGGCGCTTCCTGTTGTCCAGGGTCTAGTTGGTCGAAAAATGAATACTCAAAAATAAATTAAATTGCTCTTATCGGATAAGAGATAGCTAGGCCTTTAACATGGATTGACCTTATTCAATAGCTGATTAATTTTAAATCACTTCAAGCAACCACTAGTGCAATTGGACAACGGAAAACTGATCTCTTATGAGGCTTTGTTTGATCGGGATTTATTGTCATACTTACAGTTATTTCACTCATACGACGGTGTGCAAGCACAATTGGTGTAGAAAATCACCCTGGAAACCACTGGCAACAAACAAAGACAAGACACTACAAAAAAAAAAGGACAATCATTGGACGTTATACCAAACAGATCAGCTTCGAGCTTACAGAGCACCAGGGCAACAGAAAGTTCCCTCCCATCCCTCTGCTTGTATATGGTCACTGTAAATACACACTGTGTTATTGCTACATGCATTATTTTCTTGTCCTGTTATCTTTTGTGGCTAGTTATTAGGTTGTCATTCCTCCGGCATAGGACGTTATAGCAAACAGATCAGCTTCAAGCTTACAGAGCACCAGAGCAATAAAAAGTTCCCTCTCAATCCTCTGCTTGTACTGTGTTATTGTGCCCTTGTCCTGTTATCTTTTGTGGCTACAAACATATCAGTTGGCTTCCTTGATATCCCATCGGGCTTGCAATCTAAGTTTTTAAGTGAAATGATGATCCCAAGTATTGCCTAAAATTCAAATTGATCACATGAATCAAGGCCACTAGTAAAGTTTCTCTACAGTGGTAGTAATTCCCATAGTTCATGTGTATAGTTGTTATGTATGAATCTCTTACAATTAGCTTCTCTAGAGGGTGAAGAGAACTGCATGTTGTTCTGGGGGTTACAGAGAAACTGGCCTGTTATGTTGATGACTTATATAGCACTGTTAAATTGCACACCTTGTTTTAATTAGCAGCGATCACAAGGTCTTGCGATAATCCTGTCTTGTTGATCTCAGGGTTGACTTTATCTGTCAATGATGGGGCTCTTGGCAATCACATGGATGGTCTTTTGCAACCTTCAGTTTCCTCTATGTTTTCCATGCACCATATTTAAGCAAAAAATAGTCTGCTGCGGCTTGTTTCACATAGCGATCTTAGCTTACGCAACCATAAATTATACCATGACGACCAGTGTTAGGACCTAGTGTTGCAATGACAGTTATGTTCAACATAACGGGCTCCTGTTATTTAAGTGAGATACCCTTGAGTATGACGTTAAACCCCAGTCATTCAAACAAACAATCTGGTCTTACATGTATCTCGGTTTGCTACCATTGACTTTGAGGGTAAGTGTTATAAAAACTATGTTCTATTACAATGTTTGAAGGATATTCCTCTTGACAGTTTGACTGTTTCTGGCTAATTCAATGTCACACTTATTCGTATTGTCTAGATTTAATCAGCAAATTTTGGTGAAATCATGGACATATATTGACGTAAAATTTAATTCAATTATGTCACTGGAGTAGAGTTTCTGCAACTTTTTATAAATTTCTTCAACTTTTGATATTAAAATTCTATTCTAGGTGATAAACTAGTGATACAACAACCATGACAGCTATGACAGGAGCATATCAGGTATCTGTACTTAAAGTGCTCAGTAGGTAACGGTTATTTCACTCGGATGATGGCGTGCTATCCCAATGGTTGGTGATTATGAATTCAATGATTGAATTCACTTGCAACCACTCCCAGTAAATCATTTTACCATAGTTTCAGTGAAACTTGGGGAGAAATTTAGAAAATAATTTCATGGCCTTTAGAAGGATTTAAGAGAAATTTGTAATTTCACATGTTGTGTTTGTAATTCCAACATGATTTAGACCGAAGAATGAAAAGATGACTCTTGATTAGTCAATTAGTGTGAAAGGATTTGAGTGAATATTTATAGCATAATAATCTTGCAGAGATAAGTTTTATGGTGTGTATGACCCACCATACACTGATACAAATCAAAGAAACAAGATAAGGAAAGCAGCCCACACACCTGACACACTTATGTACAGTCTATCTACCCTGGTTCAATGAACTGTTTTGTTTTCTGTCCGTTTAAATATAGATGTAAAAACAGATCAGTATGCTTCATAGAAGTCTCATCAAATTTGAGAAGAAACTAGTCTAAAGCACACCACAATATAATTTTAGAAAATAATAAAAACTTTCCACACACTGTACACAATTACATGTATGTACAGTTCAGTTGCTCCGGTTCAACATATAGTAGCCTCATAAAATTACAAACTTGTCAAATCATACCATAACACAAATTAACAAGATCAATAATTCTATCCATTCATCTTACACAACTACCTTGATATGTGGGTATAATCAGGCTCGGTGTTGTTCAGACTTAACCAAAGTCCTATTGTACATGTAGTCTCACCAAATTAAAAAACGACTTTAAAACTTTGTCAAAAGCATACCTTAACCCGAATTCAAATGTATACACAGCCTGTTACTCACCACATTATCTTCAATTGGTCTGGTTTTCATTTGGGATAATCGTTGATTGTGTGGTCTACTCAATTAAGATTTGCGTAATTGCTTAATTGACTTCACTTGCTACTGCCACTGCTTTATTTAATACATTCTGCCCACCCGTAAAGTTAATTATGACAAAAATCCTGTTTTAATTGAAATACTGATACTCTCTATTCCTTTGAAGTGGTTTATTTTTTTTCAGAAGAGGTTATGTAGGCCTACTATAATAACAGGAAATAGATGTTTTTTAGTCTTCATTTATGCATGTATTTACATTTTGATCAGAATTTCGGATGTACTTTTAAAGAAACAAAACAGTTGTGAGTATAATATCAATCTAGAAAAGAAGTTACTTTGTCATTGCTTCACACACAGATTGAGAGATATGTTAGTAGCCTTAAACTCTCAATCTTTAGTGCTCAAAAAGATGGAAAATGATTTGTTTGTGTTTGTTTGATGGGGTTAAACATCATACTCAAGGGTATTTCACTGATATAGCGACGGATTGTCCTCTTAAATTGCTAGTTGCCTTATTACAGTGGATATCCGGAAGGAAACCTCGTAAAAACCACCCCCGCATTTACCGGAGCCATCTTTGTCACTCACTCATATACCTTAGGATCCGACAGACGGACTTGATCCGGTGAACGGTACATTGAAGTAAGCTCGGAAAGCCCACTTTCTAACCACTAAGCCACGGCCAAGGGACGATGGTAAAATGGTACTTTCGGCCAAGGCTATGATTTTCATCTTA
>JAVFBW010137303.1:0-13222 GCA_034783835.1 Mopalia ciliata
ATACGTATATTTATTTTGTGACAGAATGGCCGTGTTTTAGCTAAATTATAGAAACTTTAAAGTTTTCTTTCTAAAAGACCGAAAATATCCAAACAAACAAAAAAAGCAACATTTGTACGAACTGTATGCCCCGAATTGCCTAGTATGCTGCCCAAAGAAGCTTATGGGATAAGCCCAGAACTATATTGTAGCCTAACCAAATTTTAGCCAGTAGGCCTACTGGGCACAGGTGTTGACTTTAAACACTTGGACAAAATTAAATAAAAATATGTGGGTTTTGACGGGACGATGTTCTGTTTTGTGTATCAATGTTCAATATATTTATATATAGGTATTGGTCGGAGCTGACAAACTGTGGACAGTGTAGTTTTAGAAAGTTATGTCCGGGCTGTGCAGATTGCCATGATTACTTCCGGGGTCATGTTATTTCATGGACGATTTTTCGAATACCCTAACATGAAAGGCCAACCATACTATTAAACTGGCTCTAGCAAGATAGTTAAATAGACCCCACTCCCAATAGCGTCTTTCGACAGCATTAACCCCTAAGGCCTACTGTCCAGCATAAATGATGCCGGAGCCTTTATCGTCGGAGCAATTCTCACAGAAAGCTCATGTCGTCAAAGCAAGTCGCACACAGCGCAGTTGTCGTCGGAGCAAGTCTCACAGAGATCAAATGTTACCTGAGGTAGACTCACACAGACCTGTTATCGTCGGTACAACTGAGACACACAAAGTGCAGTTGTCGTCGGAGCAAGTCTCACGCAGAGTTGTCGTCGGAGCCAGTCTCACGCAGAGTTGTCGTCGGAGCAAGTCTAACATAGATCAGCAAATCTCACAAATTTAGCCGTTGTTGTCGGTGCTGGTGTAAGAAAAGGCATTTGTCGCCGAAGCAAGTCTCACGCAGATCAGTTGCCGTCTCACTAAGTCTCACAAAGAGCTTTTCTAGCCAGAACACGACTCTTACAGAACTATAGTCAAAGGAGCAGGCGTCTTAAAATCAATAAGCAATTGGCGTCGGAGCGATTGATCTCTATGTGCAGTTGTCGTCCGTTCAGTTATCGCCAAGCAACTGTCACAATACAGCGTGGCAGCAACCGACACAGATCCCCATATAGTGAATTTATAAGACTCGGATTCACCTTGGTGATCCATGGGAGCCGTGGTACTCCAGCTATAATTATATATATATGCTCTTAAATGGGACCTATATAGCTAGTGTGCCCGTTGCTGGTCCCATGGAAGCCATGACAGCAGTAAGATTTATAGATTTGCAGTTTTGTAGCTTATTAATGCAGCCTATTTCATAAATTTTACAACAAGAAAAGATTTTGGCAACTTACCTTTTAGAGCATAGAGAAGAAATAAAACATTAAACCCGTCCATTTTCCTCCGTAGTAGACTGTTTTGGGGATACAAGTATGTAAATACTTTTAACGGTATAAACCGTTCTGATGAACTATGATATTCCTTTAAACGTGGTCCTTTATGTATGAACTATCATGTAGGCTATAGATGATGAAGCAGAAGTTCCGGTGGCCCTTTTTTTCCTCAGCACTTATACAGGGCTGGGTATAGTGTTCAGGTGAAGCACGTATCCAACTTGTCCTCCAGTTCTCGCCCTGCTCTCTATTTAACTAATGCGGGTGTTGACAAAGTCTTTCTGGGGATGTGATGTCATTTCCCTATGGAACAGTATACAGTCCCCATGACATGGAATGAACACCTCATAGCGGAAGTTGTTGACTTTTCACACATTGATATTTTTCTGATCATCGTTTAAACAATATATACCTTATCGCCCTTGAATATAAACGGAGATATTCCGAGTCACATTATCAACGCCTACTAGCCTCACACAGCCTATTTATTTGAGATGCATTTTGTTTGATTCCGGCTTCATCGGCCAGCGATTTGATCCACAAAGTTACAAACATGTTTGCCGAGAGGAGATCGAAATGTAGATCGCCTTCAATATCAAATACAGAAAGCTTCTTTTTTAGCTGACATGCGTAATATGTTTGTTGATAAAAACGATGGAAAGCACACCAAACAAGGTTACATGATAAAATACAAGACTATGTAATAAAAAGATTTCCTGATATGTATTTATTTGGGATTAGAGATATCAGACAAAAATAAAGAAAGGTACAAGTCACGTATGATTGTGTATAGAGATCAGGTTTTTAGTCCAGTGCAATAAATATATTTTTGGAATATTCCTTGGAATGAAAATAGACCGCATATATATCCCTCGATTCAGATGGTCTTTTCCCTCACAATGTCACTTCTAGCTCATCATATTTAAATGAGAGTACATAACAAAACGAAATAACAATTCTATACATATAGTGGCGATATTAATTTTAAATGTTTGGGTTATATTATTTTCTTCATTTTAAGTAGTACTGTTTAAGATAAAAGTAAATTAATTCTTAATATAGTTCGCCGGGTTTTACAGCTGAAAAAGAAGTTAATAGCATTTTTTATCTTCTTTTTCAGGACAACACTTTCTTAGTTCGAACAGATTCAACTTCAGGTTGAAATTCGTCTGGAAATCGAACCCACGACCATCGGAATTATGCACCGCATCGATCCGCAACATTAAATGCCGACCATCTACCACTCAGCTTTCTATACAGCACCTTAACAAGACAATGAGCACTCACATATGGAAAGCCTCAAATGAAAGTCTATATTTTCACGTTTGATGTTTAACGTCGTAATTGTTTAGTTTTAATTGTTTGTTTTTTTAGTGCATGTTCACGTTTCACTCGTGCCTTAACAGTATCGGTAAGTAGTTGAAAACCAGGGAGAAATATCGTAAACCCCAAAGCAATCCATTTTATAAATTGGATCGCAAAAGTTGAGGTGGAACCCATGTTAGTTTATGTTCTTTATATTAGAGGAGGGGAATATAAGGCCGGGTGGACAAGGGATAGCAGTCACCCGACTGGTCCACGGTGCGACTTTATATAACTCTATGATACTCCTTCGTTTAAATTACCCGAGTCTCGTTTACATTCCATTGGAACAAACGAGCTATTGCTCTGACAGTAATGCAGTCGCCCTCCTACCATACCTACTGCCTAATGAGGTCCACATTAAAATGTTCCCTTTTTAATCACTACTTTAAGCCCATTGTTTAAATCAAGCTACAATGTTATGTACTTTATTGGGGGGGGGGATGTATATCTTTCTGCTTCAAATTTAAAAAAGCATTAAACAGACGAGCGCTTCTTTTTTGTATGACCAAGGATGTATTGTCTGCGGCATTTTTCTGTAGCATGCCGATACATTGTTTTTAATGGGTTTTTTTATGTGGGTGTGTGCATCTGTTTAGAAAGCTTAATCCTAACTAAACTTGTCCGGGGATAGTGGGTGTGTCTCTGTACAAATATATGATGCGGACTAACATTTCATTTAAAATTGTCAGTTAGTTAATTAGGATTAAAAGCTTACGCTGATATTGCCATTTTTACACCAATCTCCAGTAGAATTAAATCGAAATCTATGTTTTTGTATATTACGACTGAGCGTATTATATAGTTTCCAAAATCAAAAATGCAGATAGATGTATGTTATATTATAAACACTTGCTCGTTATCCTGCCTGTTTCCACTGTATAGTTATGATATGACCATTACCTGAATCTAGGCGGTTCAATTGGCGGTTCAATTGCCAGTTTTCTCATTTGTTTTTAAGTTCAAACAAACTACTTAGCCGCAACATTGCATAGGCCTACTAGCTATATCGTACATTGGAAACGTGGCAGAGTAACCAAAAATGAACGTTACTGCAACGTAAATCTACCATGAAATTTGGTTGTAAGTTTGTACCCGTTGATGCAATGTTATAATAACGTTGTCAAAGCGTGATAGAAAACGTTGTGGTTTAACGTTGTGACCATACATTTCGACTACGTTGTCACCTTGTTGTGAATTGGTTAAGTTCTGCACAACGTAATAACAAAGTTGCCAAAACGTTAAATGAAGCAACAACATTATTACAAAGTATAACTATTACGTTTCTGTTTCTTTGTTTAGTAAACTGGGAATCTCAGGTGTGGCCCAGTGTTAATAGTTGTAAATAAATAATATATGATAAAGCCAAATTGTCTTTAAACCAAGTATAACACACAGTTTGGTTAAAAATAGCTCCCCTGTACGTATAGTGTTGTAATGTATATGTAGTTTTTGGCCTGACAAATTCCTAACGGGGTCCATTGGCTAGTCAACAATGACTCTTCCGAACTGCCTTTAAAACTTTTTAATGACTTTTTGCTTGTTTATCGTGTATAATATTATGATTTTTTAAATTATTTGTTTGTTTGTTTGTTTGCTACTTAAGTACAATGGAAACATGGATAACTCATCGTAAAAAGACCACCCCTGCATAACCAACGACAACTCTTCAAATACCTTGGATCGACTCGCGGGTTCGATCCTGTGAATGCGATATCCAAAATCATCAGTAGTCCGACACGATAACCACTGAACCTCATACCCTGGATGGATGAGTGAGACCTGCTGTAGCCACTAAGCCACGACCGCAGACAATATTGGATAATTGAGACCCATTAAAGCCACTAAGCCACGTCTGCAGATCATATTGGATAATCGAGACCGGTTAAAGCCAGTAAACCACGACCGCAGACCATATTGGATAATTGAGACCGGTTAAAGCCGATAAACCACGACCGCAGACCATATTGGATAATTGAGACCGGTTAAAGCCAGTAAAACCACAACCGCATACCATATTGGATAATTGAGACCGGTTAAAGCCGGTAAACCACGACCACATACCATATTGGATAATTGAGACCGGTTAAAGCCGGTAAACCACGGCCACAGATGCTATTGGATAATTGAGACCGGTTAAAGCCGGTAAACCACGAGCACAGATGCTATTGGATAACTGAGACCGGTTAAAGCCGGTAAACCACGACCACAGATGCTATTGGATAATTGAGACCGGTTAAAGCCCGTAAACCACGACCACAGACCATATTGGATAATTGAGACCGGTTAAAGCCGGTAACCCACGACCGCAGGCCATATTGGATGATTGAGGCCGCTGGTCCTGCAATAGCCTGTGGCCCAAGTTCCTATACACCCGTGGAGGCAAGTAAAATTGTATATCTATATGAAAAATATATATATCTCCTTGAACCAATTTTCAGAAAAAAACCTATCAATAAAACATATTTGTGGCTAATTTCTCGGTAAAAAGACAGTATAGTTGAAAGTCCCTGTGTCAGTGTTTCCCGTAGAGAAATGTTCACAGCCATTCGCTGGATGACAATTCGTCATCACTCTGCATGGATCCTCTGCAGTTCATTTAGTTGTCATGTTGGTCCTGATTGATTGATTGATTGAGTTTTTATTTCTTTGAGCTACAGCTCATCAGAATATACAATTACATTTATTTATGACATTGCAGTACAATATTAATATGGGGAGTAAACTTTTCTTAGTACAAGTATACAGCTATATACTGCTACTAACCCGAGTCCGAACCAAGCTGGTGGCAAGCAAAGGTTTCTTAACGTTCGTTCTAAAGGATAATTATTGTACTGGCCGGGCTATTCAGAGACCCGAGTTCGAATCCCAGGGAAGGCAGGCGATTTTCTTTCTGTCCAATAAAAATATAAAAAAGCACATAGCTATAAAGTATCAATTACATCCTCGTTCTTGAAATAACCACATATAGTATTATTATCCATTCTTATACTATATAAGCGATACCACGCACTTGTTGCCTATACCTGTTTTAACCTCGACACAGTACATATGCTTATTATCTGTTTTTGTTGCAGGTGTGTTCAAGTCCTGAATAAAAACAAAAATTAAAAAGGGAAATACGATCTTCCGGTGACGAGAAAAAAAACGGACAGTAAATTAAGATATGGTTTTAATCAGATAGGACAATATCTTAATGAGTAAGTCATGTATTTGAATAAATTGGTGGTATCGCTAAACGAATAATGTATTGCTAAAGACATATTTGTCTCTAAATTATATATTTCGAAATATCACTTATTATTTAACGATTAAGACATTAAATATAACTTGTAAAGATATATCTTATGAAGTAACGTATTATGCCGATGTCCAAAAGAAACATATATATAACTGGGTAAAACACTACAGTCAATAGTAGGCTAACCAACTCTCCGAAATGTGTTCACACAGGGGGAGGAGGGGGGACACAAGGTTTAAAACATAAGTGCATACATAAAAAATATACCTAAATGACTATGGATTTTTTTAGAAGACATCCCTGTTCCAGTGTCATTAACTTTTAAAAATATTTATAGATATTTTTAGGGAAAAAAATGTCCTTTAGCCACCAGCGTTTACTTGTTTGAGTTAAACTATACTCAAAAACCCGAAAGACAGTGTGCATTAAACATGGGATCCAGTATAGTATACTGGATCCCAGATTAAACAAATTAAGACAAAAAATATATATAGCTCAACTATAAAAGTTCGTATCACGATGATTAAATATAATTCTTTGCATGGCTGTCTCAGTTCCTTTTCAACTGTTTAGACATATTAAAGATGCTATTGTAATTATAGCTCTCACCAGTTCTCTTCCCGGTACAAAGTGCTTATTGTACTATAACATACAGCCTATACATGCAACAGGCCTTTTGCCGACGCTTGTAAGTGAGATTAGAATAGACTTGTGGTGTGGTTGATACACTGGATATCTTCTTCTTCAAAGAAGTCAAATAATCATTATGCATGAGTAATATATAAACTCCATCCAAGTAATGCCCTAATTTGTCGATTTTAAACAGAGCGGCACCATTGTGCCATTGTAATCAGTCTTGGCAATTTATAATATTTTTATGATAACAAGCGAAATTGTAGCTTGTGTGGGCCAATCAATAGCAGTATTAATATGCAGTCATAAGACTCAAGCCATTCCACCCATCCGGAGTTAAGTGTACCCAGTCGAGACTATAACAAACCAATTCATTATAGGGTACAGGGGAAATAGCGAGAAGAAAGGACATATATACGTGAACATTTGCTGCCAGTTATATACGCTTTGTACTGACTGATTGATTGATTGATTGATTGATTGATTGATTGATCGATCGATCGATTGGTGGATTGATTGATTGATTGATTGATCGATCGCTTGATTGCTTGATTGATAGAGTGATTGATTGATTGCTTGATTGATTGATTGAGTGATTGATTGATTGATTGGTTGATTGATTGATTGATTGATTGATTGGTGGATTGATTTGTTGGTTGATTGGTTGACTGATTGGCTGGTTCATTGATTTATTTATTGATTGTTCAACCGATTGATTGATTGGTCGATTGATTGATTGAACGTGATCGATCGATTGATTGACTGATTGATTGCTTGATTGATTGGTTGCTTGCTTGGTTGATTGATTGATTGATTGACTGACTGATTTGGTTGATTCATTCATTGATTCATTCATTCATTGATTCATTGATTGATTCATTGATACGTTGATCTAAATGTAACGGTGGTCTTTTCCAGCCATAAATAATCACAAACACAAGCGTATGTGCAATGTTGGAAAATTAGTGGGTTAAGCCTTTATTTTTTGTTTATTTGTATTTTTAAATTATTAATATTTTATTTCTATGTCTGTTTATTTGTTGTTGGTTTTATCGTGTATATGTTATATGTTGTCTATGCGCTTTTAAACCGATAAAACCGTGAATTCGCTCTGCATCAGAATTTTCGGCGCTCAATGTTGATCAGGTTCAATAACCCCATCGAATTAATTCTGTACGTCTTTACGAGGCAAACATAAAAATAATATTGTATGGTATGCTAGATGTTAAGAGATCTAGATCTTGTGATCTACGTACGTGCTAACACAAATCTCTGTTCGCTTAAAAAGTGTACTTCGGTCACATGTCAAAACATGAACGACAGCATTCAAGCTCACGGAATTTACCGATTGGATATTACGGAGCGACGCTAGCAACCCGTAAACAACATGGCGGACACCTGCCGCGGGATGGCCGTGACATTTCAAGCAAGCGATAGTGTACTTTTCTTCATGAGATCGAACTTCCCTTATTAATGACTGGATATCATTGATACTTAACAATACAGACATACCGTAAGTTAAATGATGGTGACATTGGCGATTCCATTCGTTAATTTATTTGTAAATGAAAGTTGTTAACGCTCTGATTTCTCCCCCGCCGAACGGTGTGTCTCACACTTAATAGTAGACTACAACACTTATCACATGTACGTTGTAACAAACTGTTTGCGTTTGCTTAGAAAATTTAGAAAAATGATAAACAGTTAGCCTAACAGTACACTTTGCTCTATGTGTGGCACCAGAGCTTCATTTAAAATTAGAAATGCTACAATGACGGATCATAATAATTGTTCAAATGAACACAGAAATGGAGAAATAAATGATTAGCAATTACTATATGTTTGCTTATACTCTGATCACCAGTTTAGGAAAACTTACAAAAGTCATGTGATCTATTAAACGTGCCCTAATTAAGCTTCAGACAGAATTCTTGAGATGCTGTTTTCTATGAGTTACTGAAGAAATACTGCTCTTACATTTTGACTTTATTCTGTATCAAAAAATTACAGAAAGACATGTGTAAAATAATAAATAATTAAAAAACTAATAGTGTTTGAAAATCGGTGATTAGGTAATAATTAATTCCACTCTAGTGCAATTGATTATTGAATGTAAATCAGCTAATCAACAGCAATACTAATACACGTACAGAGATGACATATCTGGTCACATTATTAAACATCGGTTCACTCACACTATCATAAAAAAATTCGTAAAAATTTACACAGCGGACACTTTTTTGGATAACCCAGCATTATGTCTTTGTCAGATGTCAGAGAAGTTCACTCAATTTACATTTAGTGACATCAAGGAATAAATTATAACTGTGATTGACCTGAATTTCAGCATTAATTTGTATTTGCTTTTATTTAGTGTAATTTTTTTTCTTGCTTCAGGTAAAAAATGACGTCTTTGGACGAGAAGTTACGTTGGCTTGAGGCCCGTGTAGCTTCATCTTTACGACCTAGAAATGAAGAACTGAAAAATATGTTCACAAATGACGAAAACAGGTATGTGAAGAAAATATATATCTTTGTTTTTATTGTGTAAATTATAATGCACAAAATGTATATATGTTGTTGGGCAATTTGATCAGTCCAGTGACATGATAAAAATGCAGAAAGCTATTTTTTCTGATGTTGTTATTTTCTGTCGATCTCTGTTGGGAGTTGGAGCCATCCATTAAAACATATACGAACCTTGGTCCAGTTGCTTGTAAGGCTATTAATCACTGAGACCAGATTAAATCGCTAATAGCGGATTAGAGATATCTTCTGTTTTGAGGTTTGCTGTCATATGCTTCAGTACAGACCTTTCACCTAAAATCGGGAGGCTTGGTGTGACATTATCAAATAGGGGATTAAATTGAATAGCCTTGAGCAACTGGCTTCTGTTCTACTTTATGTTGAATAAGCCATTACTTGAGCACCGTACATGATAAAGATATTAGTGTTAGTTGCCAGCGACAATGATGATGAATGGTGTCTTCAAAGAGACTTCACTCTTTGGACTATCATGCCACATATTATCAGTGAAATTACATTAATAAATGAAACTTTGTCTGATATCTACATGTAATTAATTTATTTTTATTTGAAATTTTCTTCTCTCAGACTGGCTTTTCATGAGTTCACACAGAATGAAGATGTTCGGAGATTATTTGTCTATATTGGGCCAGGTCCATCTAAAGAGATTGTAGCATCTCTTCAACCACCACAAAATCTTAAAGCAAAGTCAATTTTTTTCCTCAAAACAAACTCTGGGGTTAAATTGACAAATGAAAATATAGGTATGTGCTTAATAAAGTGATTTCTATTTTGTTTTATGCAAGTTAATTTTGGGTATAAATTAACCAAAAACTGTAATAACATTTTTTTTGCCACTTTATAAGTAAAATTACTAAATGATACATATATGCATTTAATGGTTACACATATATTGACTTTCATATATGTGGTGGATTTGTTTTTCTTTGTCTCCTTTGACCTCACACCATATGATGCATGAAGGGAAAACTGTATTATTTTTTTTTTTAAACTCTATATGACCACAGAATGTAGATTGAGAAGATTAAATGATCTCTGATACATGTAATTAGATCTCCCTAATTTTCAAATGAGTCACCTGTCCACTACCGTTATTTAATCATCTTTGTATTAACAGGTGAGGAAGTATTATACATAGACTGTACCTCAGTGCCACTTGAGCACCTGGATTTACTGACAAGAGAGGTGTTTTTACCATATCTCTGTACAAACCAAACAGTGGCTGACTCATCCGGCTCCAATGCTGATAAACTTATGGATATACTCCATAGACTTATGGCTACAGTTGAGGTCACTCAGGGACAAGTAGAGGTAAGTGTTAGCTCCCTTTATCTGTATGCTCAAATATTCAATAAGCCTTTATCTACACCTTAGTAGGCATTTCAGTATAAAATTAGAACATTTTGCTCTTAGTTCACTTTTTCTTAAATAATTCAGCAAATATTATTAGAGGCTGCTGAAGTTATGTATTATATTTTTTAATTTTTTTAATTTGATGGTTGCTTATTAGAGAGATTTAGACGTTTTCCAATGTTTTTCAACTGTTAAGTCCATCTTTGTGGGAAATTAAACGTACATTGCTTTTATATGGCTTATGAGGTAACAGAGTTACTTATAGCTTTTTTTCTCTTCCGCTTCACCCTTTTCACGCCTAGATTTAATAAGCAAATTGTGGGTGTTTATTCTGGTTTCAACAAGGCTTATTAACGGTTTTCCTCCAGTTCCTTACAGTTGAAAATTGTCAATATAAGTAAAATATTCTTGAGTTTGATATTAATCACCAGCCGAACAAACAATATCAGGTTTGAGCCAGCCTGTAGATATTACATATATTTTCTCACAGTCTGCTGTGATCACAAGGGGTTTTTATTGAGATTTGCAATGAAATGCTGGCAATGCAAAGTCTAATACAAGTGAAATACTCCTAATGACAGTAAACATCAATTAAAGAAAGAAGTTCCACTAATAATGTGGGGGGATTCACATGTTAATATTAACCATACTGTTATAAAATATTTGAAACAAAAATATTTCTGACAAATATCCCTTCTTTCGGGACCAAATTGTACTGAATCCGTCTAATGAAATATTTTATTTAACATAGACTACAACTGTTATTGAACTATGTTTTTTTTTTTTTTTACACTCTGTATATATTTACTTGTTGATTCTTCAGGGTAAGATAGTTCTGAGTCTTCCATCAGTGGAGGTTCTGGCTGAAGCAGCTGCTAATCCTAACAGGAGAGCCTCAGTACTTCATGTATTAGAAACCACTGTCATTGGATGGATTAGACAAATCAAGGTAACTTTATAGTTCAGTCAAGTTCATGGAACCTAAAGGTCATTTAGTAGTGTGTTCAATATCTGTAATTTGTATGGCAAATGTTTGTCCGCATCAGGGTGTTAAAATTACTAGTTTTTCATCGTGTCCTAGGTAACAACCGGACTGGTGAGTGGAGATTGTACAAATCATCTTGGATGTCCCCTGTGTCCATCCTTAGCATACATAAAAGTTGTTTTTATCATACAATAACTGTAACAATCAGTTAATTAACTACAATTGATTTGCTGATTTTAGAAACTCTAGTGGCCGACTGCTTGAAGCGCTAATAAACTAAATCCACTATTAAATGATGTCACGCCATGTTAAAGGCCTATCTCTAACCCGGTATTAACATTTTAAACTGGTGTTGGTGCCTAATCCTATTTTGAGCAACCAGCCCCAGATATATTAATCAGGTTAATGTTGTGTGTGACAGTCTTAACATGTGAACTTTGTATTACCAAACCATTTGTCAACTTCAGGTTGTTTTACGTCATGAGCCTATCACAGATCTGTACAATAAGTTTGGACCAGAACCTGGTCCTTTGAATGAAGTGGAGATGTGGGAAGCCCAACTATCACGTCTCCGGTCTGTCAATCAACAGTTAGACGCACCCATTTCAAAAGACATACTCCTCAACCTTGAACAGGCCAATAGTCAATATGCTCATTCCTTCAGTCAAGTCAGAAAGGAAATAAACAAGGTATGACATATCTTCCAACCAATTACTTCAGTTTCCACCAAAATACGCTTTTTTAATTTAGTTTTTAAATATGTTATTGTGACAGGATTAAAACAGTGTTAGAAATAACTTGATGTATAAATTTCCAAGTATGTCAAACACTAATTAAAACAAAATCAACTTTTCATGGTTATTAAGTTAATGTTGATTTTCATAATATACATTTTGAATGTTTCTAGGCTGTATCGGACACGCAGAAGGTGTTGAAATTCCTAGGTTCAATGTCCACATGGTTTGCAGACCTACATGGGGCATTAGATCCACACTCCATGGTGAAAACATTGAAACCTCTAATGACAGCTTTGACACTAGTCTGGACTCATTCCAAGTAAGTCTTTACATCAAAGAATAGAACAGTGTTTTCCAAATGTTACGGTCATTTCATAATACCAAACTTTGAAATCTGATTAAGTTGCATAACACATTTAGAAAGTGGTTGTGGTGCAGTGAAGTCTGAAACCGTTGATTGTATGCTGTATTTCGTGTCCGGGGCTTGGGCGTTTCACCTTTAGGTCAGTACTTGTTGTTGGAGAACATCAATGTTCTATAAGTGAAGTTCCCTTTAGCGGTAGTAAAACACCAATTCCTCAATCAATCCTTTGCTTGCTTTGTATCCTGTCATTATGTATTAAATGTGGTATTGAGGGTGTTCAAAAATTGAAATTCACACTGGTTCCCAGGTCAGAGACCAGTAGAAAGAATAACTGACCAGGCATTTACAACTGCTACTGGGCTGTTGAATGAATCATAATCATGTTAGTATTGTGGGCCAATTAAAAAATAGGTGGGCAAGTAATTGCTCTTAACCACCCGATCTGCCTGACCAGTAGAAGGTTGAGTGATATTCTTTCCCTGAATCAAACAAACAATCTGATATCTAGTAGAACTGTCATAATTTATTGAAATGAAAGGATGATTGTAGATTTCACCCCAAATGCTATTTTTATTTACAGATACTACCATCAGCTGAACAAATTCCATAACCTATTAC
>JAVFBW010137314.1:0-11015 GCA_034783835.1 Mopalia ciliata
TGTTTGTTTTAAGTAATGGCATATGTTGTTTTCCAATCTCCTTTGTCATCTTTCTCCTGGCCCCTCGCCTATAGAGCCTTTCACAAAATCCAGTATCCGCCATTGCATCCCTCCCTCATTAGCCGTGGTAAAAGGGGCATTTCTTTCAACCAAATGTTTCCTTACAAATAAACCACACAAGGACATCTTAAATATGTTGAGAAACGCTTATGTTTATTTGAACTTAGCGCAGAATTTATTTTTAGAATTTGAGATATTTTTAACTTTCCAGTTTTATTTTGAACATAATCTTCAGCCTTGGCGTTTAGAATGCAGCCTGTGTGGCATAACTTGGGTTCACATTTGAAAGTGTGCTGGCGTGTATTTACGTGTATATACCCATACCAACAGCTTTATTTCTTAAACAAATTTATTGATTACAACTCGAATATTAATTTACGATTGCAGACTTGTCAATCTAGTATAGCAGCTATGCAGCTGATAAAATGGTCATTGAAATACGCTTCAGTGTATTACTGAAGAGTAAGGCGATTAGAATCGCGTTATGGGGGAGGGCAGGGGGCAGAGAAATGGCTAGCCAGTATATTTAGTTCTGTGACATGCACCTATGTCGACTGATTTGTAGAACAGTAGAAGGAAAAATAAATGTTCACATTTTGTTCTTTCCCTACAATAAAAATATACACATAAAAAAAAAACAAATCAACGGAAGATCATAATAGAGTATAATAATTAAACATATGTATTAAGTGTAGAAGTGATGAAATGGCTGCCCACAGAGCAATATGTAACAAATATTGTAAGTAAAAGTGCGATTGGAATTCATTTGTGCATGTGAGAAAAGAATGACAAAAAGGGAAGAATTACAAACGTCTTCAATTACAAACGTTTAAATTCTATGTAGCTTGAAACACCTATATCCCTTTAACATGTGTTTACTGCGGTGAGAACCAAACGTTGTAATATTACTAGAAAGTAAATCGGTTATAAACTTATTACACCACCAGCCAAACCTTGGAATTCTAAGAACTGTCTATATCGATTTAAAATGTGTTTACTGCAGTGTTTACCAAACGTTGTAATATTACTAGAAAGTAAATCGGTTATAAACTTATTACACTACCAGCCAAACGTTCGTATTCTAAGCAGCTTGAACTGTCTATATCGATTTAAAATGTGTTTACTGCAGTGTTTACCAAACGTTGCAATATTACTAGAAAGTAAATCGGTTATAAACTTATTACACTACCAGCCAAACCTTGGAATTCTAAGCAGCTTGAACTGTCTATATCGATTTAAAATGTGTTTACTGCAGTGTCAATCAAACGGTGTAGTTGTATTAAAGGGATTATTATACACTATAGGGCCTAGGCTCCCCAGTGTAGTTTGAGGGTCATAGGTCAATTGAAGTATAGTTCCAGTTGCGAATGAATAACAATTGTATTACTCCGAAATATCTGGCTACTCAATTGATTCGGTTTTAGTCCCTTAAAATGTTAGATTAGGTATAGACTGAATTAACAACCAACTTTTATATGCCTGATTACGCCACCTTAGATTTCAACGTATGGAGGCTTCATAATTCTAGCATTTTAAAAAGGACACTCTGGGCATCAAAAAATGCCTCGTTCTTTTAAAAGTTCAGCTTAGATATTTTCAAATATTTTGAGAAAGACATATTTTGTGTTTTAAAATGCATCATTTCCTCAAGTTATGCAGACAAAAACGCCCAATGAGATAATTCTAAGCAAAACTTTTTCTTATATTACTCAGATCTCTATATTGTTATAGTCCTAAGGTGAGTTTAACATTATAGCGTGATAACAAGGAAACTTTAATTTATAAAATTAGCATCAGGGGTTAATGACACGCACAGGTGTTTGTTTTTCATGAATTAACATTGCACATGGGTTTATTTTGTTGGAATGTAGCGAACAACTTTCCGCCCGCTGTTAGCCTCTCTCCATCTCACTCCAGTGATGTCTCATGGCCCACACAATGCGAAATTAATGAACAACATCCACACGTGTAGCTCATCCACATGCTGCTACGTCAGATGCAATAAAAGGACTTAAATTGAAATGGAAATTTTTCAAATGACTAATGCAGACACGTCAGATTTCTACCGATTATACATGGAAATTTGCTTATTTATTGAAAACCTATGATCGTTAAGACATCAAATTTGTTTCATATTAAAGATTACAGTACATAGCCAGTATGAAACATGGTGCCTCAGTTTTTTTAAGTTTGCACAAAAAGGCCTTCTGGAATCGTTTTAAACTAACTGTGATGCCTCTACTAGGCAAACTAATTTTTTTGAATTTGAAAATAACTTTAGTTTTAAGATTTCGATAATATTCTGTTTGGCGTCTTTGGGCATGTGTGACCGTTAAGTTTTAAATTCTTGTCTAATTTCGTGTCGAATTTACACGTTAAAGACGAATAACCCCATTTTGCTTTCGGAGTGATAGCAAGAGCATTTGCCACTTCAAAAGACCGAAATAGCTTCCAAACTTCTATGGAAGCCGAGAGAGGACATTTCGCTCCTTCGCTTTGTATATTTGCAGCGCGAGGAAGCGATTGGTTTTTGATAACCTTGCCGAATACCCTATCCAGCCTTTTTAACGTAACCCAAAATCAAAATATGATCTAAGTAAATTAGTAGGCGTAACGTTTGCAAATTTTGATTATCAAACATTTTATTTATTAACCCAGGGATGAGTATGTGGAGGGAATAGTAACGCCGCTATCCTTCGAATCATCGAACCGTGAATTTATTACTCGGCTAGCTTGTTACAATTGACTAATTTTGGTGTGTTGGTCAAAAATATGCATGAAGTCTGCTCGGCAGGCCAAGCTAGTCCTAACTGGCACTCGTACACTGCATATACCTACTCAACAGACTTGTCCACTGGGTCGATTGGAACAAGCTAGCCGAGTAACACATTCGCGGTTCGATTATTCGAAGGGAAGCGGTGTTTCTAATCCCTCAACATACTCATCCAAGATTAACCTTAAGAAGGTAGCTGTGCTCCTGTTTACCCAAACAGCATACGGACATATTCATTTAGGCCCCGATTCCCAATCTTTAAAACTGTTATTTGTATGGCACATTAGGCTACTGGTTATGGCAAGCCGTTTTATCACTTCTACATATGTTGAATTCTTTTCCACATATGTAAAATAAATGACTTTATTCAACATATGTGGAAAAGAATTTCACATATGGGGAAAAGAATTTTAAATATGTGGAAAAGAATGAAACATATGTGGAAAAGAATTCAACAAATGTGGATATACGGACATATTCATTAAGGCCCCCAGTCCCAACCTTTAAAATTGTAATTTCTATGTCACATTGGGCTATTGGTTATGGCAAGCCGTTTTATCACTTCTACCTTTAAAAAGAATTCAACATTTGTGAAAAAGAATTCTACATATCTAAAATAAGACTTTATTCAACATATGTGGACATGTTTTTCACTTATGTAAAATAAAAAGGTGAGATTAACTCTTTTGTAGATATGTAAAATAAAAGCAACCACGGCCTCAATTACAGACTTCTCCCCCAAAGTCTGTATCTATCGGCAATGAGTTTGCCCAAAATGTAAAATTTGATCGGAAGGACATCCACCCTCTGCATTTCGCAAAGTATCTGTTATTTTCTAGCGAAGAATAAACGAGGGAAATTAAACTACCACCAAATACCAACTAAATAAAAACAAACCAAATAAATTCATTTTACTTATGTGAAATTATTTTTTTACATAAGTGAAACTCTTTTCAGCATAAGTAAACAAGAATTTCACATATGTGGAAAAGATTTGTACATAAGTAAAATAAAAGCAAAACTTATTCGACATATGTAAAATAAAGGTAGAAGTGATAAAACCGCTTGCCATAACTAGTATCTGATTAAAATTATGGTCCAAAGCTAAGTTGCAAAAAGTTACTTTGCTTCCTGCAGTGCATCCAGCAGTTGACCCACGTCAAAATATGGCCGGCCCTATTAACACGTTGTTAATCCCCTCTAGCGGATAGGTTATATACAAAGTTTAAAAAAATAAAAAATAAAAAATAAAGGTCCGGATGATATTTCTGTTCGAAAATACCTGCTTTACCAAGGCGACCGTCGGTGCGAGCTTATCCTGTATAACTTATTCCATATTTCGTGTTGTGCGATTTATACCTTGACGGCTATTGGGCTCTGCTCATGTGTTCATCCGCGTGTATTATGGATAATTCGTGTTGTTGTTGTAGTACTGTTTCCCCCCAAATAAGAGTATCGCCACACGCGTACAACCAAAGTAGTAGCGATTCTCTTGAGAAGTTGCGAGGAATATCGTTTACCGATATTCTTGAGAAATTGTGAGTGATATCGTTACCGATATTCTTGAGAAGTTGCGAAGGATATCGTTTACCGATGTTCTTGAGAAATTGTGAGTGATATCGTTACCGATATTCTTCTGAAGTTGCGAAGGATATCGTTTACCGATATTCTTGAGAAATTGTGAGTGATATCGTTAACCGAGCGTTATAAATAGATGTTAGTTATATCATTTACCTATTCTAGTTCAAGAGGTTCGTTAAGTCGGCTCCTATTTTCTCTGCCCATATAGACCGTCACTTCCCACTGTTAACGATACGAATAGTTGCGGTTAGCGACGAAGTGTCTATATCCGTCGAAATATAGTGTAGGCCCTAATGGTTAAAATACAACCACAAAAATGTATGTATTTCACAAGACAAGGCCACTTACTGAGCATGCGTGGTGAAATTCACGGTTAATGAATGGCTGCAAACTCAAATCGGTTATGTATGAAATTAATGTTTGAATTAGTTTTTAAGTTTGAGGTCATTTATTCATAAGATCAGATATAGCAAAGCAGACTACCATCATAATCATACAAATCGTTTCATATTAAATCTTTTAGTCAGAATGACGTCACGTTTTATAATGTGATCACGTGACAATATTCAAGCTTCTGACAATATCTAATTTGTCGATTGTAATAGGTCCCTTTGAGTCTAAACACATTCTAGGGGTAGGCCTATATTGTAAACTGATATTTCTTAGAAGTTGCTAATGTCCACGTCCGGCCCGCGAAGGTAGGAGAGAATAACCAGCCTATGTTTTAAATAAACCAGGTTTTTTTTAAAATATTGTAATATATTTCCGATATGGCCTCATCTAGTACTTACCCTGCTATAAATAATGTCACAACCTATATTTATTTTTTCATTGTCATCATCGTCATTGTTCAGATTGAATTATTATGTAGTTTTTTATTGACTCGTCCGTTTATTTATAAAGTAGTGGATATAAAGGGGGATCGGAAAACATATTCGCGGGGAGGGGAGGACTTCGTGGTTTGACATGACAGTGCGGTGTCGAGACAATGTCGCGGTGACCCAGTTAGCGCGTGTGGGGCACCCTGACCTTATATGACCCTGTTGGGCAGGTGCCACACGAGGGACATTTCTGGAGGTCAACGGGTGCAGATGTTCGCCGCAGTTTCTGAGGACACGGGAAGTGCCTGTGTAATGATTGTACAGAACACTGCCTGTGTCTGGCCGAGCGGCAAAGATCAAAGTAGTATGAAGACCGGGTTACCTGTTGAGGTAGACTCGCGTGATGGTTACAGGGGGACTGATTTATATCTGATTGTTAAGAAGACGATGCGTTAATTGACTTCCTACTCAGGTAAGTGTTTATGATCGAGGGAAGACTGCAACGGCAAATAGAGTTGGCATGTTGTTTAGCGAGCGGTTTGTTCTCCTTAGGTCAGTTTAGGCCTATCCAACGGCTGTAGATCGAGCGTTTCTGACCTAGACATGGAGGAGGCCGGGGTTCGAGTATATTGTGTAGGGGCGTATTATTACCTTACAACTATATATCAGGTTGAAATCTGAAATAGTTTTTTGTTTGACGACTTTCTATGAGTTAATTTATCAGTGTGACTTGGCAAAGTTTGATTTCCGCATACGATTTTGTCCAAATGTACACTGCATAATGGCCCACCAGATCGGTGGTTGATTCTTGTTACTTTTCCACCAGTGACACCAGACCTGGTTTGTTTTCCACCAAAACACCAACATTACTAAGTCGTGAAAATACCATCATTTAGACGTCAAATACCAATTAAATCAACAGATATATGCTACTAGACTAACAAATGGGGACAATGTGTGTTGTACGGTTTCAATGCGTGTTCTGTTGTAGGCATATACGTGACGCCTGTATGTATGTTGATATTTGAAGTTTAATGAATATCGTTCAATGAATATATTTTAATATATATTTTACATACGAATATTAACAGATCTTATTTCTCAGAAAGTGCACGACGAAACTGTGTGGCGGTTATTGGCCACCATATTTAAAGGGGCTATTTCCTAGGTTTTACTATTTTGAAGGGGTATTGATCTATTTTATTATTATTAGACAAAATCCACTTCTGGATTAAATTAAGGGTGCAGTAGCTTTAGTTCTGCACACATGTTGTAATCGTTTCCTTCCTTATTATCGTACTTCTTCTTCTAATTATTCCAGGTAAATTTGTTGATGCTATTATTAGTCCAAAGGTATAAAGCTACAGTCTTGAAACTTTGGTCATGTATTATCAGTACTTTTTTTTGTTTGGTGTTTGTCTAACTACTAAGAGGACATCCGTCAAGCCGTCTTAAATGCTGGGTGTAGTGTACTACGTATATCCATTGAAATTTTGTTTAAGCTGCGAATAAGAAACAAAATGACGCACTTTTTCGTTGCCCATTAAAGCTACACAATTTTGTTGACTTAAAGCTTGTACTTTGGCCTTCCCACCTTTAACATTGACACATTTGTGCATAAATTGTTATGGTTTTTTATTGTGACTCTTGTATTGAGAACAGTATCGTAGATAAAATGAGCAGCCGTCTGATTTTACTCGTCCAACAGGGCAACACAAAATATAGAATTGATTTTCCTGTAGATTTCTGGTTGCCTCCCTGAGTAAATGGACAATAGTTCAGTTACTATAATCCTGTGAAATTCATCCCAGTATATAAGAACAGTAACAAAATATTCATTTTCGCATGCAAACTAAATTTTGAAATTCGAATCCTAACCACAAGTTGTCAGCTTCCAATTGGCTGAGAGGTGTTACTAAGGGCTGTATGCTCGTTGTTTGCACCGGCTATCATTTCCAAATCGCCGGCTTCAAAATTAACTGTGTACGGCTGGATGAACGCTTTTGGTAAATTACGTGTTCAGCGACATGGGGTCACATTTCAGACTTTGTGGTTTAAAATGGTGTGACTTACGTTTATGACAGTTATCCTCACAAGTTTCAGCGAATAAAGAAATTGTATCCCTCCAAAACACCCATCCCATATATGATAACTGTACTAGGAGTATAAGCTAATGGTATAGCCCGTCCACATTTCAGATCTGTAATTCGTCGGGGTTATAGCAGGGAGGTTAATGTATTGGTAGTTTGGGTTCATATTTATAACTTCCATTCGACCAGTCTAGACCAGTAAGTATAAACTGTTATTCAAAGAGATGAAGAGATTGGATAAATCGAAATACAAGCAAGGACTTTAAGAATTATTGTACAATTTTGTAGTTTTTCCAAAAAAATCGACACGGGACTCACGTCTTTAAAGAAAAAACGCTGACTTCTTTTATCAGAAAAAGGCTGGCTTAGCGAAATATTACGCTATTTTGTAAAGAGCCCTGTGCAATTTTATCACTTTTTCTTGAAGATCACCAAAGAAGTATCGTGTGAAATGTTGTCTTTAAAAGGTCAACAAAATTGAATTCGATTAAATAGTCGTGCGTTTGTTGTTTCGATCAGACTAGAAAATTAAGGAAACCCGTTTATTCAATTTTAAAGAAATACGATATCTGATCCTTGGATTAAAGACAAAGATCAGCTCAGTATTAAATCTCGTACATTATTTTTTTTACTGATCATCAAAGACGAATTCTTTCGTACTGTGTTCCCTCTTAGAGGTCACCAGGCTCGGAGAACATCGAACACTTTTTTCTCGAAAATCAGCCGATGTCAACTTTTCCTTAGAGCTTATTGAAAATTGTTCTTCTCTCGTGTTCAATCAGCTGGAAAATGTAGACAAATCCATACATCCAAATTTGAAGAGATCTGCTTTCATAATAAAAACAAGACAATCTTAGTTATAATACAATCTCGTTCCCTTTCTTAAAGTTTATCAAAGCTCAATGAAGTGCTAAATTGTTAATGGTATAGTTTTTTTTCTTCAAGATAATAAATCTAAGGAGAAATTTAACCTTTTGAAGGTATTCAAAGAAAAGTTTACAGAAATATTGTAGTTTTTATTTGAACCATTAATTTAGTCACTGTGAGAGATTATATTATTCAACATGAATGCTATAAAGTTAATGTTTATCTGTAGGCCCAAAGAGTATCTTTTTTTCGTTTTTTCAGACATACATATTTGTATACAGCTTATACTGTCATCTCTTAACACATATTTACACCACAAATATCTTTTAAATAAATGAAGAGAGAAATACTCGCTTGCCTTCACTGGGACTCGAACCCGGGATCTTTGGGTTACAGGCCGAATACTCTACCGATTTCTCATCCAGTGAAGACGGCGATTTTTTCTCTTCATAAAGCACTGACACAGGGACGCTAAATTAGCATCTTTTTTATCTAGATATTACACACAGTTTGTTTTTGCTTGAGTAAATCCGAAAGCCTGGTTCTGGCATATATCAATTTTAAATAAATGAAGAGAGAAATATTTGCTTGCCTCCACCGGGATTCGAACCCGGGACATTTGGGCTACAGGCCCAACACTCTACCGACTGAGCTACAGAGGCTCACGGCAAAGAGAGTATCGATTTTTTACCCAGTGAAGACGGCGATTTTCTCTCTTCATAAAGCACGGACACAGGGACGCTAAATTAGCATCTTTTTGATCTCGATATAACTCACAATTGGTTTTTGCTTGAGTAAATCCGAGAGCCTGGTTCTGGCAAATTAGCATCTTTTTGATCTAGATATTACTCACAATACACCATATATCTCCATATAGGAGCGAAAGCGGTCACATTTTTGGAGGGAATCCCTGGACTTCTTAAAAAAACCGCAAGGGTAAAAAGTAATAACTTACATATCGTTCAGATCAATGACAACTACGCGCTGATTAATACAGCAGTTCTTCCTTACGTTTTAATGACTTGCCCCACACGATTAAAAAGTGAAAATAATCCTATAATAAGATCTATATCATACAATTCGCTTAACAGTCTGTTATATGGATTCTTCCAAATACGTTTGTTCAACGAGAAAATGCGATTTATTCTTTCGGGTTTCTTTCTTACCTGGGACATAATTGAAAAAAACTATGTTAATTGTCACCTTGAAGAACCACTTTCATGAAGTAGCAACTTACCCAACCCGATACGTCATTATAACAATAATACAACACACAGTATCTTCCCAAAGAAACGCCCTATTGTATATTAACATGCACGTCGACATCAGTTATAACCGGTATTTCCGAATAATTTTAACATGGGTTGTGCTTTTGAATTTGCTCCTGTCTGTCGCGCCTTCTGCTGTGTTTTATTTTTAACACACTTTCTACCATATCACGAGGTCTTAAAAAATTCAACTATGAAGTGGAATCCATAAAGCTTTCCCAACAAGTTATCTTTGCCATACCAATGGCCATCGCCTTTTACCAAGTTCTAAGAACTCTTTAATGTATACTGTTAACTGATGTCACCGAAATTCCATCCTATTTTATCGAGTGCCAAGATTTCTGGGAATGTATACTGTTAACCGATGTCACCGAAACTCCATCTTATTTTACTAAGTGCCAAGAACTAAACAACTCCTGGCATCTTCTGTTAACTGATGTCCCCGAAATTCCATACCATTTTTCCAAATTCCAAGAAATTCTGGAACATACTATTAACTGATGTCAACGAAATTCCATCCTATTTTACCAATTTTCCAAGAAATTCCGAAGGTAGCCTACTGTTAACTGATGCCACCGAAATTCCATCCAATTTACCAAATTCCAAGAAATCCTGGAGGTACTGTTAACTGATGCCACCGAAATTCCATCCAATTTACCAAATTCCAAGAAATCCCGAAGGCACTGTTAACTGATGTCGCCGAAACTCCTTCCTATTTTACCGAGTGCCAAGAAATCATGGAATGTACTGTTAACTGATGTCAACGAAACTCCATCCAATTAACCAAATTCCAAGAATTCTTGAAGGAGCTGTTAACTGATGTCAACGAAATATCAACCTATTTTACCAAATTCCAGGAAATCCTGAAGGCACTGTTAACTGATGTCACCGAAATTCCTTCCTGTTTTACCGAGTTCCAAGAATTCATGGAATGTACTGTTAACTGATGTCAACGAAACACTATCCAATTTACCAAATTCCAAGAATTCCTGAAGGAGCTGTTAACTGATGTCAACGAAATATCAACCTATTTTACCAAATTCCAAGAAATCCTGAAGGCACTGTTAACTGATGTCACCGAAACTCCTTCCTATTTTCCCGAGTGCCAAGAACTAGCAACTCCTGGAATCTTCTGTTAACTGGTGTCACCGAATTAACGAATTTGACCGATTGTTCTTTGAAGTGTATCAAAATGAATTAGATTGGAAGACAGAAATTACAAGTAATTTATGTTCCACCAACAAAAATCGACTGTTACTTTTCACTGTGTGTCACTATAGTTTTGGCGGATGACTTTGAATGGATAACATTGGTAACCGACTGTTGGGCCTGTAAACTAAAGGTCCTGCGTTCGAATCCCGGTTGAGGCAAGTTTTCTTCCCTTCATTTATTCAATATATTTCGGACGGGAAACCTACCCGATTTTATCCAATTAAAGCAAAACTTCATGGTGACACGGAAGAAGGTCAACTTCCAAATCCAAAGAAGGGGGAAGAGGAAGGGAGGCCGAAGTTTGTGTGTGTGTGTGTGTGGGATGGGGGGGGGGGGGGGGGGG
>JAVFBW010137325.1:0-13219 GCA_034783835.1 Mopalia ciliata
CCTATTGTCAGAGTGTGAGACCAAACGCGTTTTGTACAAGTACACTTCAATCACGTGATAGCGTTTCTAATGTTTTTCTGGTCGTCCGTCAATAAGCAGCAATATAAAGGTCATCCCATTAATAAAATATCCTTAAATTATTTCATGGCTCAGGTTTTTCGAAGGGTGTACTAGCCCATTTATTGGACTAATACTTCGTCCTATTCCTATGTCCCGGCTGTCTCAATCCGTGGTTAAAGTTGGATATTGATCCGCTATCTCTGGCCTCTTATTCCGAAATAAAGACCCAACTATTTTTTCCCTGCTATTCTGAGAAAATCGTATTGAAAAAACACAGCAGTTTAAAACATTTCTTTTAAAAGCATGATTGTGTAAGTAGGTATCTGAACTCGTGTTAATTGTATAGGCTGTTTGATTGGTTTTTATTTTACTTATGTACGGCTTCTCAACTCAATTGATGGCGATTGATCGGTTGGTCTTTAACAGTCGAGCTTTTTGATATTTCATCTGCATGACGGCACTGTGTTCGAACGAGAATCTCACGAAGTTCAGCACATTCTCAGTAAACCACACCCATATTCTCGCGAGAGTTTCTTTAGTTGACGAGACTAAGACAACTCCCGTACGATATGCCAGACCATTGCACATGGATTTCCGCCAATATTTGGGGCGACGTATGCCATTGACAAGCAAATAAAAGAAGTGCTAAACAAGATGGTCCGGGTGTATAAAAGAGTAAATTTCTCGACATAGGAAGTAGAATCAATTATATTTTATAATGAGTAAACCACATATGTCTATTGAGCAAATGTCTAGTGACAAACAGGGCTGTGTTATCTTAAAGTAGCCAGGCGATTGAGTGAGTGCCTACCCACCGTATCGCTACTTTTGTCTATAATAAGAGAAAAGTGTAATTCTCAATACGTTCACTCATTTCATCTTCGACGACAAATTAATTCAATTAATGGTTTCCAAAAAAAATTGAAGCTTAAGCCTGTGTCTGTGATAGATCTACACATCGGAATGAAAGGTTAATTCTCAAGGTTCGATTTGTAGTTCTGGCTTAAGATCTTGCTGGACCCCTTGGTCGATTTTCAGAACACCGTTGTATTTAGTCTCTTATGTAGAAAAATGTCAGTCTTTACCATATATATGTTTATATCTTTGGACAGGTTGCATAATCAGGATTACATATATGTGAATGTTGTGAGAACCAATCAATATTATCAAAAATATTGCAAAATGAGTAAATGCCAGCAGAAAAAATAGACTGCATTGTTCATGTTCAATTTCTCGAAGTTCAATAAAGAGAAGACGCCATAAATTGGTAGACCGAGTAGACTACTCCTTGAACTATAGTAAACGTTGTCTCATTTTTTTTTTTTTTTTTGAATTTTTATAAGAATTATATCAATGGATTATTTTGGCTATCCCAGCTTGGAAAGTCTTATACAAATGTCAAATACAACTTTCAGAAAACATTTTTAAAAATCTAGGAAGAGCTTAAAACAAATGAAGCATGGTTTTACTAGATCGCATTGTGCTCTTTGCAATGGTACAAAGTTGAAGTTTCTAACATGGGTTGTTTCTGAGAAATACACCTTCGCAAATGTAGAATCTGTTTTAAAATGAAGTGCCAGAAACAGGCAAGTACAGTTTTGCGACATAAATACACGATCATGAAAACAAAACTATAGTCTGTAATTAGGATTTCGAATTATTTTTTTCACCAACATATAGTTTGAATAACTAACTTTTACTCTAAGCGATAAAGAAAAATTGGTTCATATTGAGCCCAAGGGGTTCAGCAAGTCCGTAAGGATTCCACATATTTGCGGCATTTCGATTGGTCAAGACAGTCAGCCAATCTGCACACAGTTAATAAGGCGTATCTCCTGAAATTGTAACTATATACAAATCGTCCTGCTCTTTCGGTAATTCAAACAGGGCACAACACGCTCAGAATCGAACTATCAATAAAAAAAATATATTTGGCCTAATTCTTTTTTATTTTCCAGTGCTATACCCTTCAATGCATGGATTTCAGCTTATCTGGCACAAAATCTGCAAAGTCAGTAGATTATATAGCCTTCGGATATTGTAGAATTTTGTTCATATCGACAGACATATGTAAATATTTTACTGGCGGATTACATTCTAAAATACAACGCACTCCTAACGTAAATTTGCTTACTCTTAATCTATATGAAAAAAGTTCGATTTATTAATGCCTGTGGATAGTGTTCACTCGGAAACAAGTTGATTTTTTTTTCGTCGACACTGTACTGCACTGTACCACTGACAGTGCAAAAATTCCAGTTAACAAGATAAACCCAAAGCGTGAAAGTTGAGTACCAAAGAAATTATGTAAATTTTATTAAACATAAGGAATAAAGTGAAATGTATAAATATTATCCCAACGATATCAAAACAACCACACATGACAATCTATATACAAATAATTACATTAATTTACACATTTATCGACGATGCAAGGCTGAGCGTAAAATGATTTTTTACATTGACATCCATAAATAAAAAAAAAACATTTTTACTATAAACTGACAGTGTGGGTTTCGCATCAAAATGCTATAATTGATGATGTTCCGCCATTTTGTAATCTCAGCCAACAACTCATTTACAATCTAATTTAAAGTCCTTTTTGATTTTTTTAAAAGCAAATCGTTTAAAATTAATTGCTTAAAGATTTTAAAACTTTCTTAGTGATGGGTTTTCAATAAGTATAAGCATGGCAATCTCAAGCCAATGCCCCAAATATATTCAAATTAGATTCAGACAATTTGAGGAAATACGAATGTGTGGCTATAATGAAGATGTAAGCACATCGTTATTACTTTATGGTTCAAGCGAAATATCATTCGCCGAAAATAGCCATATTGTTAATGCAACATGCAAATTTATTCAATCATCAAAACGATTTACTTAAGTTGTCAACACACACTCGCGGACCGACCACTTGCCAGTTGCATGTCGACTGACCGCCAACGATAATTTTGCTGAATAACAAGAAATTTTCGATGTATGAGCTATGACATGAGTATATTGTTTATAATGTGAATATACTTATTATGCATACAGTACGCTAATCTATTTCAAATTTGTAACTTAAAATTAGCTACTTTCGTTTGCAATTTACAAGTTATGCTTACTAACTACTTAATGAACAGTGCCAAGATTTCAAGTTAACCCTTTTTTTTACAAATTGTTTCACGAATAAATTAAATGTACACGATACAAGCCATGTGGCTTACTGTGTACAGTCTGATAGAAATAAAGTTTATATAAAAAAAAAATTATTTCCTTTACCTTTCGTTTTTTACCTCGGCAATCGCAGTTGCCAGAAATGTTGGCTCAGTTCTGGTTAGATTTGAATCTGTAACTATCACCAAGCATCGGTAACTATTAGTAACTAGTTTAGTTGATTCTTCACTCTTGAATTCTGGGAAATTTTTACAGATTGGGAAAATCATGAACGCCTCCATAGGAGGACAGGGACTTTTTCGAAATTTTATTATATGATTGCCATGGCTCTGATCAATTTTATCTATAACTTCGATGTAATTTATTTTGTATGTATTATTTGTTAATTTGTATACGAAAATTACGAACACTTTGAACATACACAATAAAAAAGTTTAATTGTGATAAAAGTCTGGGTTTGCATTGTCACTATTCTGACAATCCACGACCACTGACAGCAAACTCCCCTGATTCCAGGGAAGAGACATATTAAATCAACTGGGCGAGCAATCCAGCTGGTCTTAGATTTAATTCTATAATTAACTCCCCTGAGGGTTCACCAGTCCGCCATGTGAGGGATTGCAATTAGTTGAATAGGCCGATTTTGGACACAATGCCTTACACACTACTGATATGGGCATTTCACACTTCTAGTTAACAGACTTCTGGTTTGATAAGAACAACATTAAACCCCAATCGTTCAAACACAGAATCATATGAGCGAAAGAACCTATAGAACATTGCATAGTCCCAGAGAAACAAACAAATGATTTAAAATAGTAGACTTTATCTTTAACAGTGCTTAATCTGTGATAATCTCTATTCCTTTTCTTTCTGTTTCAGTGAAGAAACGTCGCAACTGGCACAGACACGATTATTCTGAAGATGATCCAGAAAAGGTTGCCTTAATTTTATTATTAACATGAAGAGACATGTTTAATCAACCTAGCTTGAAAAGTAGATAAATGGAAAATGACATTATTTGACTTTATAGTTAAACCTTACAACTTTGGTATGCGAATCCCGAATGAAAAATTAACTTGTAGAATTGAAAAATGCTTCTTATATGTTCTTTGTTGTGTATGTATTCTTAAACTTGCTCTCATAGCATTAAAGTAGAGTTTAGTGTATGAATTAACAATTCAAACAAAGTGATCAATGACTGTGAAGTACATGGGATAGTGAGGAGGTGGGCGGGGCTGTTTTCTCAGATTTCTCAGAGGTAAAATTTGCACTGTTCTGCTCTTCCGACAATTGTTATAGTAAAAATTATCCTTCCTCAATAATATGAATTGGTTAATAAAGTCTTAGACACATTTGTTGGAACAGTGAAATTAAAGAAGGAATGGGTAACACGTGCCAATAGTTTAAGTATCATCGCCTATGCCGGCTGATGACTTATCAGTGTTTCTGTTGTCATTGATAAGTGAAATAATGTGAAATATTATACCTCATTTAAATTTCTCTGTATTGTTTGCATATCTTTGTTACGGTCACTATTTTACGATATAGGCCGGCAACATTATATTGGCCCGGAGTGTTTTTGAGTAACTTCCTTTGGTCGAACTCTTCACTGTAAACACTGGAATACCATTAACACTATAACGGAGAAATTTGCTTCTCTCATTAGTAAAGACTCACCGAGAATTTCGGAAATTTGGTATAATATAACAAATAATGCAGGGGACTTGGGGCCAAATGGCAGTTTGTGGACTAGTTAGTCATCCACAAAAAGTGATATGGACCTCCGCTTCGCTCCTGTCCATATAACTTGTTGTGGGTGACTGACCAGTCATATGGCCCGCAGTCCCCTGTATTATTCGTTAAGTATGGAGATATAATTGAGATAAAGACAGACTTTCAGGACAATCATGTTATACAAATGAGATCCTGAGAACAACTACATGTGCTTTTATTCAGTAAAATGGCATACTAGTATTACTTTGTGTTTATTTTGAAAAAATATTTCCCTAACTTGTTTCAGCAAAATGTGCAGACAGGGACAGTGGTTTTCATCAAGGAACTTAAAAACAGAATGTTCCCAAGGTCAGTTTTCGGGAATTATTAAAATCATAAAGATGGAATTTAATGTCAAAATTTATATAATGTGTATACAGGTACATCAGAATTTTTATGCAAAAATGTTTATCAGTTTGTTAAAAATAGCGCAAAGCAACATAGATTCTCAGAAACTATATCTCAACAGTCAGATTTCTGGCTGTAATTTCAACTGTTATTTGTTGTATAATGTGTGTTTGCAGTGGTGATGACGTACCCATATTACGGATGACTGGATTTGATTTAACGGGTGAATTTATCAACAAACATGGTTTTAATACCCCTATATTGATTGAGAAAAAAGATGGGTTGGGTCTATCACTTCCTCCTTCCAACTTCACCATTCAAGATGTGGAATTTTATGTCGGTGAGTTAACAGCCATGTTGTTTCATTTGAATATTTGTTTATTTTCAGGGGCTACGGGTAGGCCTACATCACTGTCATATAGCATGATGATGAGGGGGTGGTTGGAGGGGGCTTCATGTTGTCCTGGTGCTCTCAGAGCTAAAGGGGAACAAGAAGCTGATCTGTTTGTGGTGTCTGTATTGCGTCCTGTTGTTATCCTGTATCTGTCCCGTCCTGTCTTTGTTTGTTGCCAGTGATGTCCAGGGTGGTTTCCTTCACCCATTGGGCTGGCATGTTGTCATATAAGTGAAATACCCTTGAGTACGACATTAAACCCCAATCAAACAAACAAACAAACAGCATGATGACGAACACCAATGAGTCTATCAGTGTCTATATTATATGTTTGTATATGAAATCACCTGGATGAAAGCAACAATAAAAATAAACTAATACACAAGATTTATCCCATATTCCGTAAAGAAATAGTCCTGCAAGGTCCCCATTAGCGTATTATACACGTTAATCTACACACACTAATTCTATATTTGCCAAAATAAACTTCTTGGAGCATGTCATTGTGAAGATCAAAATAATAAGAAACCACACTGAGAAGCTATAAAAATCTTCAAATGTTTTATCCACCTCCAAAAAGGTGTGCAAAATCAGATATTTTGATTTTTCCTCCAATTTGTTGTGCATATAATATTACAAACTTCTGAAGAATACTGAACATGATATGATACACCAATTAAATTTTTTCAACATGAATTGTTCATCTCTTTTTTTCTTTTCTTTTTTCTGTACAAATCTTTACAATACCAAAACAAAGATAAGCATAAATAGAGATGTATTCAATCTCCGAAATATCTCGGTCAACTCAAGTTTTTTGGGAAAAGCTGGTGAGTCAGGATCTTCAATAAAAATCATTTATTGCCAGTGCTTCTTTTTGTGCTGGGTTTATGAGCGAGTCACATGTTGAGGCTCCGGCAATTGCGTGGATTGTTTTTACAAGGTGGACAATCCGTCATCATATAAGTGAAATACCCTTGAGTACAACTTTAAACACCAAGCAATATAGAGGGGCCTAGACCTCGATGTTTCTAATACAAACCTAGCCTTTTAGTTTTATATGAAATAATTCTTCGACAGGCTCTATGCGGGAGATAGATGTCATAGATGTCTCCAGGCAAGAAGATTACAAGATGTTAATGAGAGAATGGACAGAATACTACAACAGTCCAAATCGAACTAAAATATTTAATGTTATTAGTCTGGAATTCTCCGGTACAAGGTATGTACGAATATTTTCATTTTTAGTTTGTCTTTGTTGTTTAAAATTTTTAATATTTTGTCTGACAGCTGGTGTCTTTTTTTTTTTTTTTTTTAATGTACAATTCTAAGCTGCCCTTTGACCCAAGGTATAAGAGTTAGTTTTCCAATCACTTCCTTGATGGTGGGATGGTTGTGTTCGAGGTTTAATCTCTGCTTTCCACCAATTATATGAAATGAAAAAGTTGTTGTATATAAGCGAGATACTGTTGGGTTTGATTGACATTCTAATAAATTGAAAAACTTCAGTATGTTGATTTTTCAAATACCCAATTATCCTGGGTTTGATTGACATTCCATTATATTGAAAAACTTCATAATGTTGATTTTTCAAACACCCAATTATCCTTCTATGTACCCCTTAGAGGTCGGGATCCCTCTATGAGGGATGCACACAATGTGGCTCCTGCAACCAAAAGGGTGATGTTAACAAGGTACATGTAGATTTCTTCTTGTGTGAACTGTTTATAAAACAGAGTTATGGCCCTTAATGTCCTTTGTATGATGTGATTTATTCCCTGAATGTTACTATCTACAGGTTGTGTGAGCTGGTCACACCTCCCACAATAATCCGAGAGTTAAGCTGGGCCAATAACATCTGGCCTGAACAGTTGCCTGAGGATTGTTCATATTCTAAACCAGAGGTCCAGAAGTATTGTCTAATGGGAGTTAAAGACAGTTATACAGACTTCCATATCGACTTCGGAGGAACGTCCGTCTGGTATCATGTTCTAAGGGTAAAAACTTCTTATACCATAAAAAAAACTTGCATTTGTTATACCGTTAAAAAACTTGCATTTCTTAATCTGTTAAAAAACTTGCATTTCTTATGCCGTTAACACTCACATCAATAATTAGGCGCCCGGCTATGGTTAAGTGGTAGCGAGTGCGCTTCCTCCCAGTTTTCCACTGTAATAAGGCTGTGTACAGTTTGAGATGGACAATCCGTTGTCATATAGGTGAAATACCTTTGAGCACAGTGTAAAATACTATTCGCTAAACACCATAAACAAACAAACAATCAGTAATAAAAATATCCAATAGTTTTTCAAAAATTGTTTAATATGAAGTATTACATGCTTATGTCTACTTATGGGGTGTTCCAAAAAGGTGTAGTTAGGGGCAGCTTATGTTTCACTGGAATAAAATTAACTTATTAATATTATAGAAGCGTTTCACATCTTGGTTGTGCTAGTGTCAATTATTGTTGCAATACACCACCATCATATAAGTGAAATACTCTTGAGCACAGTGTAAAATACTATTCAATTAATAAATTTTCTGTATCCTCTCTATGTTTTTTTGTTGTCTCCTGATATAGGGTGAGAAAGTATTCTACCTAATTCGACCAACACAAGCCAATTTGGCTCTCTATGAGAACTGGATCTCCTCATCCAATCAGAGTGAGACTTTCTTCGGTGACCAGGTTGATTGCTGTTATAAGTGTGTCGTGAAACAGGGCCAGACTTTCTTTATTCCTACAGGCTGGATTCACTCAGTCTTCACTCCCATAGACTCTCTAGTGTTTGGAGGGAACTTTCTACATAGTTACAACATACCTTTGCAGTTAGCGTGAGTATTGTCTCTTACTCTTAGATATGAAATTAGATGTGAATAAGTTTTACTCGGGTAGTCTTAAGGACTACCTTAAGACTTATAGTAGTCTTTTATTGTCCAAAACAGGCCATAAAGCTCATATAAACTATGGCTGAAGCAGGCCTGTGCTGTTGGGGAGAAGGTACAGAACGGGGTCTCCCCATGATTATGTGAATTTAAGTGGACTGATTTATAGGTTTCCCAAATTGTTTGCAGTCTTAGTCTAAATTTGCTTTTTGCTACTGATTATGACAAATTTTGTCATCTGATAATCAATGAAAATTGCATTTTAAACCAATTTTGAAAAATACATCTCACAAAATGTAAGGGGACTGATTTAAAGGCTATGCCATACTAAATTACAACACAGGCCTGCGAAGTATAAGAGGGAGTCTGCTTGTTTTTTTATGGTCCTTAATGTTGGACCAGGACAGTTTCCCCTTACAGTGATTAAGTTACCTCCCTTTTTTGTGTCATATTAAATCATTTTAATACACTAAATGTTAAAGTATTTCAAGCATAATTCCAAGGGTTAATTCCCTTTTTAGAAATTAAACTTTTTTTTATTTTTAAGACTGTTCATGATATCTGAAGATTGCAATTTTCACTGTTGTTCCAGGCCCGCGGTCGTGGCTCAGTGGTAGCGAGTGCGCTTCCTGAAGTGAACATGCTTCGATTTACCGTTCACGGGTTCGTGTCTGCCTTTCGACCATCAGGTATATGAACAAGTCACATGTTGTGGCTCCGGCAATCGCGGGGGTGGTTTTTATGAGGTTTCCTCCCGGTTTTCCACCGTAACAAGGCTGTGTACAATGTGAAGTGGACAACCCGTCGTCATATAAGTGAAATACCCTTGAGTACGACGTTAAACATCAATCAAACAAACAAACAAACAAACACTGTTGTTCCACTTATGTTTTCTGTCACAATTTATTATTGATACCAATGTAGATATTATTTCTCCTTGAGCTCAAATAAATATACCTTAGAAAAATTCCAACCCATGTTAAGATTGCAATTTTCACTGTTGTTCCACTTATGTTTTCTATCACAATTTATTGTTGATACCAACGTAGATATTTTTTCTCTTTGAGCTGAAATAAATCTACCTTAGAAAAATTCCAACCCGTGTTAAAATGTTTTTCCAGACTCCAGTTCAAATATATCTGCTAATATAGATATAATTTCTAGGTTTTCTACCACAGTTTAAATGTTTCTGTTGTTTTAATATTCTATGGGCTTGAATAGATTACTGAATTTTCAATTTATTGTCCAGGGTTCTTTTTAAAGCGTTTTAGTGATAGTAGCTTCTTTGGTATTAATATTTTAGTATACATTATTTCTTCTTAGTTGAAGATATTTTAAATTCAGTTGAAATTATATGTAATTGAGTATAGCTATGATAATCAAGTTGATAATATATCTTTTTCTAATTATAAATATTTTAACTGAAGTTTGAATATTATCGACTCC
Organism: Mopalia ciliata; assembly: GCA_034783835.1. NCBI lineage: Eukaryota > Metazoa > Mollusca > Polyplacophora > Chitonida > Mopaliidae > Mopalia > Mopalia ciliata. The sequence goes on from JAVFBW010137325.1 coordinate 10,067, forward strand.
GGCTCATATCCTCAGGATGCAGTAGATCTTAGATGGGAATTAATTATACTAGAAAGGGGGAAATATTTAACAATAATTGTAATCGTACCTGCTTAAGAAGAAATAATTTAAGTTGCTTTAAGATTAAGTTTTTTGTGTGAAACATTTTTAACTAGAGTTGAAATTGTATTTATTTAAGCGTAATACTGTAATATCTACATTTGATAAACTATTTTAACTTAGGTGGCAAAAATATCTATCAAGGTAAACATGTTTGTTTTGAGGTAGAAAGTGTTGTTAAAATTCAAATTAAAAATGTTTGATCTAGTATTGTTTTCATAATAATGTATTATATACTGGCCTCTCAAAGCTAATTGGCACAATTGTTTTGTTTTTGTTGTAAACAGCACAGGATGAACAAGAAGAAAGGGAGATTCGATTTCCATTTTGATTTGACTGGACTTCAGTTTCATATCTAAGTGAATTTTCCATTATCAAATAATTTGGTTGTGTTCAAATTTCAGTGTGTATGATATAGAAAGACGAGTGAAGACTCCAGAGAAATATCTCTTCCCAAGCTTTGAAACAATCTGCTGGTATGGTGCTAAGCACATTCTGGATCTACTCAAAGGTAAAACCACTGAACAATTTCTGTAACAAACAACTGGGGATATGCCTTGGGGCTGGTTCTACTCACAAAATAACTGAATAGTTGCATACCAACAAACATAACATTAAACTTTATTAATGTCTAGCAACTATAGATCAGAAGGTGCCAAACTTGACCAGTGGCCCTCCAATAACTTTAGGGGGCCCACGGCCATGGCTTAGTTGTTAGTGAGTCCCTCTGTGACCCTTGGGTATATGAGAGAGTCACAAGATGTGGCTCCGGCAATTGTGGGTGTGGTTTTATTGAAGCAAGGAACAGTGTGAAATAAACAATCTGCCGTCATATTAGTGAACTACCGGTACCCTTGAATACGGCTTAAACCCTAATCAAACAAATAAACCAACAACGCTCATGTAATTTTTTCTTTCCCCAATAATTCCATACATTTTATACTTATAAAATGCAAAACTTTGAGACCTCTATCTAAGGACTGTATAATCGAAGTATATTTATTCTGCCTATTATGGAAGAACATAAATTGCCAACAGAGAATTTGTATATAACACTTAACACTATAGATGCGTTGCTTTTCATTCTTCGGAATAGCCATCATATAAGAGAAATACCCTTAAGCATATTGGCTACCTGAGGGTCACTCTGTTGGCACCACGCTATCAATCTATAAATGATTAATATTTCTTAAATTGGAATTTGTTTGTGTCAAATGCGTATGTTTTATTTTAACTACAATATAATATAGATGTGGGTGTGGCGGGTGTATTATGATTACATATTAATGATTATTCTAGATGATATGGAAGATGAGAAGAAGCCCAAAGCTTATGTACTAGAAGGAGGCAAGGCCATTGCACAGTCATTGAAGGCATGGACTCAAAGAAAAGATGTGAGTGGTAGTATACTCAGTACACTTGTCACAGTTTTATCAAAAACATTTATTGATGCATTTTTCCGGCAGATTTTAATTGGTAATAATTGAAGTTGATGACCCATTTAACAATAATCAGAAAAGTCTGTATCTATGAGATTAGCTACATGTTTGGTAAAGTTAGATTTTGCTAGCTTTTTAGAGATCTCATTTCACTTCAATCAAAATATAATATCTTATGCTACTGACTTTCAAAGCATTATGATTTACAGTACTTTTGATTAATCTGAAAGCTGTAGCTGTTTTTACTGACTTATATCGATTTTTTCTCCCATTTTTGTTGTGTGAGTTTAAGCATTATTGATTTTTTAAAACTATTGAAATTTAGTTAGTCAAGTTCTTGGAGCAAATTTGAACATTCACTTTTAAATATAACCACAAGTGGAGCATTGTCTTTCGATATTTATCCAACTCAAGGTGTGTTTCCATGGATACATGATCCCTTTTCCGCCAGGTGTTCAACATACATGTATCTGTTAGTTTGAAGCAGATGTCTATATTATATTGTGTCAATCACTGAATAAAATAATCTGCTACAAATTTACAGCAGCAATAAAAACTAAAAGAGATAAGAAAAAACATTTTTGGTTTTGCTTTCTGTATCTTGTTTCTGGCGACTTCATTTTGGGAAAGGTCTCGAGCAATTTTATACTTGATGTGTCAATTCTCTTTCCATGCAAACATCTCTTGTTTCACTGAATGAATATCATTGACTCAAAGTTAAATATAACAGTGATGAAACCGTTAAGTTTGTTTATGTATTTTACTCTCAAATAATGATACATTTTTGGATGTTATTTTGCTGCCCTTTGCAGTTGAACTCCCAGACTCTCGTGAGTTATTTCGTTTTACACGAATCTTCTGTTATTTGCATATATACTTTATACACACATATATTTATCCTTCGTTAAAGCCACAATGGGGCCTTGGTCTGCCTGCTTGTACTATCTATTGTGCATTTGCTTTCACAGCTCCTATTTTATTACTTCATCTAGTGCCTTCATATATACTATCATCTTTCTTCTTCACTAATCTAATATTCAGCCTAAAAACAAAAAAAAATACTAGTTATTTTTAAGAAAACTTTAGAATGTAGATCCTCAAGATATCCTGTTGTTTTAGAGCTGGGGCGTGTCAGGTTACTCATCCTCCTTTGATTGGCTGTTCACAGATAACTTGTTGACCTCTGATATTTGAGCGAGTCACACAAGGTGATTCTGTCAATGTCAGGGTCCTTTTTAAAAGGGTTCTTCTCAAGTCTTCATTGCGTTTGAGGCCCGCAGCCTTGGCTTAGTGGTAGCATTACGCTTCCTTATTCCTAATCCAAGGTTTCCTCTCGGTTTTCCACCATAAAGAGGCAACAAACATTGTGAAGGGGACAATCCATCGTCATGTAATGAAATACTCTTAAGTATGACATAAAATTCTAATCAAACAAACAAACAAATCATTGTATTTAAGTATCGCATGTCTCCATAAACATTTAAGTGAAATACAATGTACATTGGAGTACAATGTTAAAGGTCTTCCCAAATGGTTCATACCTAGAAAATGTATAAAAATAGTCCAATATTCACTGAACGATTTGCAACTTGTTTCATTAAAAAATTTGTTGTAC
>JAVFBW010137336.1:0-11575 GCA_034783835.1 Mopalia ciliata
AAAAAAAAAAAAATAAAAAAAATAAAAAAATAACAACAACAAAACAACAAAAAACAAAAAACACAGAGACAAATTTAAACAAGGTGAATCTGAAGAAAGGCTTACGTGTATAAGAAGGCCATATTGCTCAATATTATAGTGTAGAGACAATTTGGAAGAAAGAGGCTGAATTCATTTTGACAACGTTTCGGTGTATTGACCAAACTAAGAAAGAATTGAGAAGAACGATATTGAATTACTTTGACTAAACGTTTCGGTGTATTGACCAAACTATCGCCACACAGTATGGTGGTTGGTTAAAAAACCGAGACGTTGAGTCAAAGTGGACTCTTTATCTTTCTTCAGGGTTGTTACTATACTTTACCATCTTAAACTTCTCTGTGGTAGTCAGATTATTACCCAGTATTACAAACTGGTTGTTAAAATTTGCTTATTTGTAGGGGAAAACAATTGTGCTTGCCTTAACCGAGATTTAACTCGGGTCACTGGCTGGTTGTGCAGACAGCAAACTAACCAACGGGACTGTATTTTCGGCCGGCTGGACTACAAAGACTTACGGCAGATGTTGATCATTTTTGGACACAAATCCGTATAACTTTCTCCAGTGTCATAGCTATTTTTTCATACTATTGACAATTACCTTTGATTGTGTCGATTTAGCTCATCAATATGATTGTCCAGTGTACTTGAATTTTAGTAAATATCTTAATTAGATAAATTATCTTGTTTCAAGAATTGTGCAGAATGTACTTTCTTTGGGGTGATTTATAAACTTCCTTGTTGCTGGTAGCATGTTAGCAGTCTGACTAATAAAATAATTTCTGTCTAAATCGTTTGAGTAAGGTTTCAACCGATAATTCTCTGAAATATCACTTTACGGGAAGCACTGTACACACGTCAATTGAAGTTCTTGTTCTCCAACGTCATGGCTTTTTCCTGGACAATAATTGATAAGAACCATGGCACTGTCTTGTAATTATTTCTTAATGTCGCACTTAGAATTGGATAACATAAAACTAATGGGAGATTCATATGGATAAAACGTCTTGGTTTAGTGGTCTCCAATTACCTATCTCATTTCACAGATCGTTTTTAAATGTGAACATCTCAGAAAGTACTTGATAAACGATCTCTGAAATGAGATTGAAATCTTATGACCAATGCACCAAGAAGTTGTTATCCATATAAATCTCTTACTAATTGTGTTTGATATAATTTTGAATAAACGCTCTTGAATAAAAATACTCAATTCCTGACTATAGCACGGCTGTCTGATCGATGTTATAGCGGGAACCTACTAATTTATTTTCAAAATTGTTTTATAGATTGTTAATAAAACTAATATAGCCGTGTTAGACGGTTGTGATATATGTGAGAAAGCCACGATCCATGGTAGAGTTCATTAAGAACATTAGGATTAAACGATAATCTCCCGATTGTCAATGTGGATTTAAAAGAGAGGTTGTTGTTGAAACACTGATATCTACAGGCGGTCACCCTTTATCTTGGCATGCATTATTTCTAATGACGGAAATGACGGAATCATAGCATATCTGTCCAGACAGAATAATATGTACACGTGGATAGTCACTTTGAATCTTTAAGAGATTAGGATTAAAGGATAATCAGCAGATTATCTTTATGAAGTTGCAAGGGACATCACAAGTAACGTACTGGCCTAAACGGGACATCAAGTATCACTCTGTTAGTAATGACGGACCACGCGTATCTGTCTAGACAGGATAATCTATACACGTGGATAGTCACTTTGAATCTTCATGAGATCAGGATTAAAGGATAATCTGCAGATTATCTTTGGAAATTTGTAAGAGACATCACAAGTGACGGACTGGCATCCACGGGACATCAAGCATCACTCTCTTAGTAATGATAGATCCCAGCGTGCCTGTATATAGATATGATAATCTGAGCACGTGGCCAGACACCTTGAAAACGGCTACTCAGGGAAGCCAGTAGCGTCTCTAGTAAATCTTGGGTACACAGTTTCGTATTTTTACTTTTAAAAGGAATGTTAGTTTAAAATATCTTTCCGAATTTAATAAAAGTTGTTTAGCTCTTTAAATTGACGCCTACGATATTTGTATTGCATAAAGTACACATACCATGGAAATATCACTTTGGGCGCGTCTTGTGGTGTAGTGGTGAGGATTGATGTCACGGTGTGCCATATTTCGCCAGTATCCCCCTTCCATAATTATGATTTAGTTGTTGCGATCGGCCAGTTTTATAGTGACGTGTTAGTCCGTTAAAATATAATGTAGTTACAAATAAATATTTAATCGAGTTGAACATTCCCTTGTGGTTCCAGTTAAGCAAATCTGGTGCATTGACACTGTGGCCTTTAAGAATGTTCTGAAGATACAATTTATATTAATACAACTTTTTAATATATATATATATATATTTTTTTTTTTATAGATTTGGCGCTCTGTAGTAAAGTGACGGGAATTATTTCATTATGGTAATAAAATCCAACAGATAAACATTCCTGATACCATGTAGTGAAAAACAACATAAAAAGCTGTGCCGATGAGGAAGAGCTCGATAAGGAGATTATGATTAAAAGATAATCTGTTAATCATACCTGTGCGTTATGGTAGACCGTACCTGCTGATCTACAGATACCGTCCGTTCCTTTGTCAGTAATAGTACTTTGCAGGGTGTCTGTCTGGATAGGGTATGTTCTAACCACATCGTCAGACACTTTCAAAACAGATGCTCATTGGAGAAGCCAGTGGCCTCTATGGTTTGTCTTTCAAATGTTATATTAGCCAATAAGTCCCGAATTTATTAAACCGCATATCTTCTTAAAGCCATGCGAACTATACAATAAGCGTATGTTACCTATAGAATAAGAAGTATAGCATGCGATTTAAAAATAACAAAGAATCGGCAGAACATTCTTGCAAATGTGCATGGGTAGTTCATTTTACTGGCATTAATTAGTTCCAGTAATTAATGTAGTCATTAAAACTCATGTGGTCTAAACTCAGCCTTAACAATTACATGCCGAGTATTAGGTCGGGACATCTTCACATGCAGAATATATCAAGGTTAAAATGAGTTGGGATCAAGGTTAAAATGATAATCTAGGTACAATCATTGAACCTTCTTTACAATCAACCAGAAGGGCATTCGAATCCACAGAATGTTGCCTCATCAATAACTAGCCTCATCAATAACTAGACACCATTTACAACCAAGAGTAGCACCATTGTTGCTTTTTCAAAACTAGTGTGAGTGGTACCTTACATCAGTGACATCAATCAGTCAGATCTAAGTTCATACTGTCTTCGTTTCTTCGTATATAAAAATCCAGTCTAATAAAAATAACATTATGGTTTAATAATAAACTTGTTCCTTCTAATTAGTCAAACTGTAATAAAACGCAGGTTTACTTAGTCTTGTTTTATATTAATTTAATGAAGGTGCAGGATATAAATATATTATAGTCTCAAATCAAATCTATGTTTACTGTTTTAACGTCGTTTTCCTGTGCTTTTTCCTCACTCATGACGGTGTGACATCTCATAGGGTAGAGAAATCCCCCCCCCCCTACACCACTGATAATCAAAAGACGTAGTACAATGACACTGCAAACATGTTGGCTTCGTTTTTGCCGTCAGCACTAAGTCAACAAGAGGCTCCCTCCATGCAACGGCCAGCTCAAACTTATGGGGGGTCTGCCAAACATAGCTTTTTCCTAGATCATAACGCACCCTGGCATAGACAGCTTTTTTAAAGAGTAGTAATGATTTGTACTGGGGGAAAATGAACTTTCCAACATTATGGAAGCACTTCATATCTTGGTTGTGCTAGTGTGGATTATTGTTGGAATACACCGCCGTCATATAAGTGAAATATCATTAAGCACAGTGTAAAACACTAATCAATACGCCAATTCTCGATCTTAACCCTGATATAATATGTATATAATCATTTATTACACGGAATAGGAATTTTATTTAAACAAAGCAATTGGACCAATGCTAGAAAATAGAAACGATCAATTTATTGTTTACTAAATATTTCCGTAATCTTTTTTTTGAAAATCTATGCCGGTGTCAAAAATTGACGAGATAAATATATATCTGTATAATAAATATTCTCTTTGTCTGTAATTGTTTTCTAAACCCATCTGAATATCTGGTTTACTACATACTTATTACATAACATATTTTCTATACCATGTTTATGGCCATTAACCCTCTCGCGACGTCTGTAGATTACCAATACCAACTCGAGGTTAAGATCTACTCGGAAACGTGTCTATGTGAGTTAGTGTAAAACAAGGGATGAATTATCGGTTTTTGATAATTAATTGACATAGCGCAGTCAATTTATAAATAAAAATATCGTAAAAGTTTAGCCATTTGAGGTTACTGTTTCTTAGAATGACTGAGCATGTGCTACTAAAACATTTTGTACAGTTTAGAAAGTGAAAGTGAAAGTGAATATTTTTGGACACACCTGCTTAGTTTGAAAAGAATCTAGCTCAGAAGTGGAATCAATACCATGACTTTCATCGAACCGCCACTAGTGAATGTTGGTTACCTAGACCAAAAGAGTCTACGAAATAAAATTAGTTCGCTGGAGTCTAGGTAGCTTACCAGGAGCTCTAATTGCGCTGAAGGTTGGATGCCTGAGTGATCTAGGTCACCTGTAATTAGTCCTTTCAATTCAGTGCCAAATTCGTGGGTTCGATTACCGTACGTTGACAATTTTCTGAACTATAATCTGGTCAAGCTTAAGGAAAGATTATATATAAAAAACGAAGAAATTGTTGATAGGACTACATTCGCGTCATTGTTTTGTTACTTGTATGTGTCACACAGCACAGTGCACGAAACCATGGTTATTTCGTTCAATTTAGAGCATGTTTCGAGTTATATAGTATTGCTGTCTTTAGCCACGAAGGAACGTTTATATTTCTGATAGAACGGAACACTTCACATTTTGCGCTTATGATAATGTATTTAATCAATCAATCAATCAATCAATCAATCACAAAAATAGACACACGTCCGAAAAACGATATACAAGCAAGCAAGCAAGCAAACAATCAATCAAGCAATCAATCAAGTCGAATTTGACGCCGCTTTATATACAACAACCTGGACAAAAAGAAGATAGTTTTTGTTGACCAAGCAATCAATTAATGAGAAATCAATTGACTATGTAAGTACTCAATCAATTAAATATATTTTCAATCAAACTATCAATCATTGTCGGGGCAGATGTATATCGTTTTTCGGACGTGTGTCTATTTTTGTAGGCTGACAGGCCCAACCTTCTCGTCTCTAGAACAAATCTTACACAATTTGTCTCGCTGATAGTATTATTCTAAAATTTTCAGGAAAGACGGGCCATAAGGTTGCCACTTCAAATTCTTATTATTGAAATATTCGAATTATCGCACTAAAGATTTTATCCATCCGAAACAATATGTACATTACTACTATAAAATGAAATCTAGTAAAATAAATAAACATAATTGGAAAAAGGCAATAAAATTGAGTTTCTGAAATTTTATACACGAAATAAATATACAAGTGATTGTCTATACGTAAAGATAAATACTATAAATATAAACTAATATGCTATTGTGACAGTTTGACATTTTATGCTGCATTTCTTGTTTTCTGCAATAAATAATTTTTTTTCTCGTATAATTCACCTGTCGAATGCATAACGCATTATTTCAGTTCGTGAGATAAAGTTATTTCACATTTCCGTACAATAGAGGATATCCAGTTGACAATGTTGAATGAGCTGGTAGTGGAAATGAGATAGGAGATATCGGATATTGTCCCATTTGAAGGGCACGGTTAGGAAATAGCCCATAGTTCGTTAAACCATACGGAAAGTAAGATGGCAGAGTCTGCAAAAATGACCTCGAAAAATTGGGAAAATGTCCATGCACAGCACTGGGTCCAGGAATTCGTGCCATAGATCCAACAGCTTTTGGCGAATCCAGAATTTTAGGTGGTGGACTTGGGATACGATCAAAAACATCGTTTTTCTTACTCACGATTTCCTGCACTTTAGGGGACTCCATTGTTGCACTATTACACTCAGGGCTCGAACAGGGACTGTTTTGACTCATTTTGTCACCGATAATATTGTCTATACTGAATAAATGACGCTTTGGTAGCACGTCGCGTGGAGTACTGCAGGAAATTGGTGCCACGGGAGTGCCACATTTCGCGGGTGTTGCTCCCAAGGTGTCTGACTTTTGTGTTACAATCGGCGAGTTGGACAAGGCAGTGATATCTTGGACGCACATTTTAACAGTTCGCGTGTCACAATTCAGATTTTTATAAGTTTCATCACATACCGACGTAAAACGTGTTTCAGTCATGAAGTCAAGTTTCCTGCCCTCTGATGGCGAAACATTTTCCGATGAATAAGTGTCCCCGTCATCGTCTTCATCGACGGTGGATTCTGAACTGCTTTTTGCGTTTTCCGGGGAAGACATTGGTGTCTTTTCTGCGACTTTCCCTTGTCCTTGAAGCCTGGCGCGGCGTTTGCGTCTTCGGTAATTTCCATTTTCGAACATCTCCTCGGAATTTGGGTCCAATGTCCAGTAATTACCTTTGCCTGGTCGACCTTTCTCACGGGCCACTTTGACGAAACAATCGTTGAGGCTGAGGTTATGTCGGATAGAGTTCTGCCAGCCTTGTTTGTTGTCGTGGTAATAAGGAAATCGTTCCATGATAAACTGGTAAATCCCGTTAAGAGTGGTTTTCCGATCGGGAGCATTCTTTATAGCCATAGCAATCAGAGCTATATAAGAATAAGGTGGCTTCTGATGTTGCTCTCGTCTCTCTAAATCAGCCAGAACACTCAGGGTATAGGCGTGTCCAATATCACCCTGGGGGAAATACATGTGTGGGTAGAGATACCTGGGGTCGGCGTAATGGTTGTACATCGATAAGCCGGAATGGCTTGATCGCTGTAGTGACATCGTCCTATCGATTTAATGGAGTACGTCGTGATAAATGACTCAACAATTAAATCCTCTTTGGTAATCAGAGGCCTCACAAAGTCTACTTTCTGTTTCAATCAGCTGGAAGTGAAATTCAGATTACGGTTGAGCACTCACTGTGTATGCATTGAAATGATATGAACAGCTTAGCTCGATATGATTGAGTCTACTGACAGCCAATCTTTTATACCCAGAACCTTATGGAGGATTTGTTTACACAACGGCTCGTTCGAGTGGATTGTTATGTGTTGTTGTTTTTGTAAAGCTAGTTGACTTTTTGATGACTAAATAAATCCAATGGAAGTCAAGCCGGGCTAAGAGTTCGCTTTGTCCGCGAGGTGTTACCCAGCGGCGCACTGGCAGACGCTGGTTGGCACTTAACGGCCCTTAGCCAATCAGAAGCCGTCTAACTATGAGTTAGTGTTTATTAAACATGGCCGACAATTATTGCGCCCACCCAAGATGTTTCGCTAAAGTTTATTTTGAATTTTCCCAACGAGAGCTCTGCGGTCTTGATGTATATACAAATATAAACGGGACAGAGTCTTCCACACCTCTCGTCTATGCATACATCGATTTCAGTGTTTTAATTATAAGTACAGTTGAGATGATATCAACGCCTAACGTTAATGCTTTTCCCATCCACTCTGGCCCATCTAGAGAATTTAGCTTCAGCTCAATTTTGATGCTACACAGAAACGACAGACTTCCTCGATTTCCCGATCTCCCTGCAGATTGTTTAAGGAACTCAGAGTTCTAAGTATACGTAGAAAACTCGTGGGATTTCCCTAATGATGCTATCTCAAAGCTCTGTCATCAAGTTTTATCATCTACAGAAAAATTGTTGATCATTCATAAATATTACTGTTATTACTGTAGTATGTGTGGGCTGTATATAAATATAACAAACACACAAATAGTAAATATTTTCTGCCACGTAAAACTGATTAATGTTTTTTTCTAGTAGATGCACCGAATCATACATTTTTAGCATTTTATGGAAGTTATACTACAGATTTTGTTCGTGCGCCAAATTCACAAAATGAACTGTGTAATTTTTGTGCCAAAAAGACAACAATGTTGACTTGCACCAAATTTCGATGAACCTGGAAGCATATTAACCCAAGAAAAATACTCACGCATATATCATGCTTACAGACCTGCATATTTCATTGTTCTATTTATTTTCAATAAATATATATCTACAAAAAAGAATGGAATTTGATATCAGTTGCCTGACTGTGGAACTTATGCTGCTCATCGACCAAACTGAAGGTTTTACCTTTAAATAAAAGGTCACAAACAAAGTTATACTTAAAACAATTAATGCACGAAAATGTACTCCTTTTGCTCAATATTTGATTGTCTGACATTTAGTTTTATTTTCAAACTTTTACTATCAATAAAAAACGGCAACGTTTATCCTACGCTATTGCAATATAAACATAATTCTTTTGATTTTTATTTTGAAAATATTTATCATTATAAAGCTTTGACTCCCATAGGCAGTTCTTGCCAATGTACTCCGGCAAGTCGTTGTGATCCTATGCGTGTCTGTTTAGTGTCTAGCTTGTGTTATCATTCCGCTGAATGTACTATTTATTTTATTTGGCAGACATATAATATTAGGGGTTATAGTACAAACCACTCCCATCCGCGACGACAAATAATCCCCTATTGTCCCTGACACGGGGTTAGAAACATTTCGCTTTATGATCTATAGTTTGACACCCGATGTAAATAAACTGAGGGAGGTATATTTGTCATGTTCAATGCTATTACTGTACAATAACTTGTTTATTTTCTACAGTATAATCAGGATGTAAACAAGTCTGCGTATTATCTCGGAAATTATCACGAGAATTGGCGACACTTTCTCCGAGGTGGTCTCCGAGGCACCCTGGATGTGAAGTCACTGACAATCTCCCCAATTGACGTCTACCAGACGTTTGTTGTACACTTGACAGTTCAATGTGACATCCAAAATGAAGTGGATTCTGTTAGAATTAATATACAGTGTAACACGGAAAGAACTCATGGTGATTTATACTCGAAATACACAAAGTGTTCTCACGCAATATGAGTGTTGTTCTATATTAACGCGAGCTGTTGTCACAATTAGTAGTAACAATAAGCAAAAAGGCAAAATATGAAGACAATAAAATAAATTATAAATTTTCATGCAAACGTAGAAAAACACCACAATAGAACTTGACCAAATCGTATAAAAAATAAAATAAGTATAATAGATATATTTTCAATATACATATAATATACCAGCACAAATAGCACATGACATTGTAACAGTATATCTATATATAAAGTATGACAATATATATGGATATATATTAAATATAACTTTGTTTTTCAACATATTATTGACAACGTTTGTTTATCGCAGAAATTGTGTATTTAGTGTTTGACCCTGTTCTAGACTCCCAAAACGTGCCTAATTATTAAACCGGATAATAGAGGTTTCGGTGCCTAACTCTAGGATCGCGGGTTCGATTCCCGGACGATGTTTCAACCTACAAAATTTTCTGAACAGGTATATGTTCTAACTAAGAAAGTGTTATTCCAAAATGATACTGTTAATCTTCACTTTCTAACAGACACACACAAACAAATTATTCAATATTAATAACTGTCTAAAAACTAAACCGAAACGTGACAAACATGGTGAGTGGAATATATAACTCATATAATCATTTCCTGTGTACGATCATAACAACGGTAAAATATAGGGTTAGCGTAAATCATATGACCTTAAATAAACGAATTTAGTGTTTAAGAAAACAGGTAAGCTGGTCGACGGTTTTATTTTTCTTGTAAGCTTAAAAATCCGTACAGTGAATCCCAGTTTGAAATTTGAAAGCAGCAAATTAAACAGAAATAAGTAAATTAAATTATTTATATCCAACAATTCTATAGTTATGATAAAAGCATTTGAATGAATAATAGAACTTTGGGAATTATTCGAATCAATATTTTCTTGAATTAATTACTTTCCCAGTAATACTAAATATGTGATTTATATATATCTGTAAGTATACAGAAAAGATGCATGCCTCGATATTTTGTGACGAAATGTCTGGTGTACGATGTGTCTGAGACAACCTCCTATAAACTATAGGTGACCTCTGGCTTTGCCCACTGAGTTTCAAGACGCTATAGAACGACTGGTTTGCTGTGCACGAAGCAGCTAAGAAGGTAGATAAATTTCCGACAGAGCGAAAAAGGGAGCATTTTATGGTAATGCTAGTATGGTATGAACGAATCTCTGTATAGTATTGTATGTATAAATTATTATTTTGAGCCGTTATGCCATAAAAATTGAGCCAGAGTTTAAATAGAGATGAATTGAATAGTATGGCAATTCCTGATGGATACATCGTCGTCATATAAGCGAAATACCTTTAAGTACGGTGTTAAACACCAATCAATCAATCTATAGGTTCACAAAATGTATCCTCGTTTAATTCCAATTCCGTACGCTCTGTATATTCATACATTTTACACGCATAAGCGCGACAAAAACAATTTAAGGGCTTTTTAGCTCATTATATATCTTTTGAAATGCGAATTTAAACATTTCTTAAATTACACAATAACCAACTTTACCATTTTTGGTTTGTGCCAAATTTAAAGTTTAAAGTTAAACAAAACTGTAATCACAGCGTCTATCATTAATAAGTTAGGTGGTGCAAATTTTTTCACACGACATCCACATTTCGACACTTCGTGTATAATTTGTTTTCTTTAATATGACATAACTGCAAACATGACTCTACTCTCATATATTTGAGAAAGTAATAATCAATATTACCAAAGTTACTTTAATGGTGGTAATGGCAATGCGTTTGTCAACAAAAAAACATGCTTTTCGTCGCAAATTACTAATTTAATCTAGCCAGTTCTTATTTCGATGCGTGTCTTGGCTTATAGTAAAATGAAAATAACCACAGTACAAAAAACAAGAGAGATGTTTGGAACAAAAATGTCAATAAATAAGTCGAATATAATAGTGTGGCCACATTGTACACATTATGTGTTTGAAAAGGGGTGTCACATTTGAATAGAATGAAAATAAATGTCATCAATTTGGACTTCAGGGTAATAAAGATATTCAAAGATTTGGAATAGATGAATGTAAGACTATACTATACTACAAGAGTAGTGTTACTCCGAAGAACGAAAGACTCATTTTGACTTTAATATTTCGGCGTTTTTTTTTGCCATCATAAGGAAAGTACTATACTCTACACACTAGTATTTTGGAACAGGGCCATGCGAAGGAATGCCAAGATAGTAATTTTAGTATCGCATTTAATAATTTACCCCCGCCCCCTTAACCACGCACACACATGAACGTTATACAAACAATACTCAATAATTCCAGATTCATTGAAAGGAACAGTCAAATAGAAACCATCTCTTTGGGTGCAAACATAAGCCAATTTGGCTTAGCAAAGAATACATATTTGAGTTGAGTCTGTCATTTTAAGCACAAAACTGTATGCAATCCATTAAAAATGTAATTTTCTTTCGATAAATTCCGTTTACTCT
>JAVFBW010137347.1:0-13216 GCA_034783835.1 Mopalia ciliata
CTAAAATTAACCACCCCTGTGATTGACAGTCCACATCTTGTGTCTCAACTCATATACTTGAAGGTCGACAGATGGACTGGATACTGTGAACAGTACATCGAAGTAAGCCCACTCGCTAACCACTAAACAACAACCGAGGGCCAAGTCAATCTGTGAATTTTGTCTCAAAATTATCATGCTCAGAACATATATAAACGTGAAATTGAATATTGCAAAATGATGAATTGGCGACCATTTTATTTAACAGAATTTGATGAAATTCAATTCCATATTTTGTCGTAATAGGAGGAGACTACATGGTTCGTACAGGTTGAGTTTCAAGGTTTTCCATATCTTTTCCAAAACCAAAAAGTCAACATTTCCATTACCATCTATAGGTGATTTAAGTAATTGAAAGAACTAGAAGACATATAAAATGCTTGCTATGGAAGTAGGCTCCAGATAATCAATGGTTAACTATTTGTCCAATTTGTGGCGATATGTTTTTTCATAACAGTGCCAAATACAGTTTCCCGAATTTGGTCACCACTTGCTGATCACTGACAGTGCTTGCGGGGGAGGGGGGAGTGACACTTGTGAAACATATACATGTAGTACTGGTACCATAATTAAATGCCTTATGGAGGGACCTTGACCGAGAGCTGAGAGAAGGCTTTTTGTGTATAGATATCCCTTTGGTGCCCCCACAAAGTGGTTAAAAATTGAAATCGATTGCATATATTGTATCAGAAATCTATCAAGACTTCTGATTGTATAAAATTATGAAATGAAAACTGCTTTCTTTGGAAACTAATCTAACTCTATAATACAGCTGCCTATATATGATCGAATCCTATGGCCGTTTTCCAACAGACATTAAATACAAACAATCCTCACAAACCGTAATTTGGATAAGCAGATAAATCCCATTGAAACGAATAAGTAAACGGAAGTGTTTACAACGCCCATTTAAGATCTGAATGTCTCGAAAATGCGCTTTTTACACGGTAACGAAAATTGGGCACTGAATTTTTATTTATCGCCGCTATGGCGGCAAAACATTCGTTATTTTAGCTTGCTTGTTTTTTTTAGTATTTCGATTGCAATCAAATGAATTTCCATAACTTTTCCACAGCCTTTGTAAAAAAAGTATGGTTTTCCAGGTCCTGAAAAACCGTCTCACAAATTTCCAAAACTTGTCCAAAACCGTAGGAGCCCAGAGACTATGTCAAGTTTCAAGTTAATCCGAGATTTTGTTGCAGAGTTATCCTGTTCACAATATTTACAGTACAGAAATGAATATTGTCAAGAAAAAGTTCAATCCATTGTCTGAAAGGCAGAAAGCTATACCATCAAATTAAAGGTAATCCTTGAATTTATTTTCTACTTATTGTGTTCACAACATACATAGGCATGAATATTGAAAAATTATGCAATAACGGCTATTTTGTTTTCGAAATTTAGTGAAATGTAATATAGGCCATAATGTTAAAAGTTTGATCTTTGTTCTTTATTTGCTTTCTTCCCCTTTCACCTGCCATTGGGTTTTGATAAATTTAGGAGAAGTGGAACAGAATGTATTCATCCTAACGGCAGTGTGGAGATCTTTTCCATCTTTAATACAAACGGCTTGAAAAGCAAACAAGAAAACAAGTTCTGAATACAACAAGTTTATTGTGAAATGACAAAAGAATTTGTGAGATGCAAAGCATAACAGCTATAGTTGCAAGATTTAACTACAATTAACAGATATTAAATTCGCCTCATTAAATGGCCAATTAAGAGTAAAAAAACTGTCAAATTTAACAACAACAAAATCACAAAACATTAAATTACAATGTTTTAATTTGCAACTTTTAACATTATTTTTAGGGGCCCCATTACCGCAAAAATCAAATTGTTCACATTGATAATACAAATTTGTTTTGAACATTATAAACAATACATACATCTGTTTGGTAAACTGGACAAAGATATGGGGTAAAAAAAGCATGCATAGGTTCCGACATTTAGAACAAATAGTTTTAACACTGACTGGCATCTTTAAAAATGAGTGCTGTTCAGAAACAATTCTTAATGTTTTTCATTCAATATACAAATTATTAGTTTGTAATTGTATGTTTTTTTTCACCAATACTATTTATAATTGATAAACATTAATAATTGTGCTATTTTAGGGAGACCATTCCTAGATGTCTGCAAATGAATAAGACAAGTCTAACCTTGTTTTATTTTATGTTATTTCTCCATGGCACAGGAGCTATATTTAGAAGGTAAAATATGTTATATTTTACATGAATAGAAATTTGTCTGATATGTCATCCATATCAAATAGTTTATATGTTTGTCTGATATATTTCCAGTTTAATACAGTTGACATTATTAATAACTGAATTTTAAAAAATCGAGGCCTCAACAAATTCTTTTTCTGACGGAAATGAAAATGTGTTAATTAACTCTATATGAAGGCACTAAAACATCCTAATTTGAATTGACATGTTACACTTGGGCTAAGCTTACAGACAAACACACGCACTAAACTTATTAGCAGCCACCACACCATGACTTCGAACCCATTAAAGAAAGTGTTAGATTCCTCTCAGGACAAGTCACAGTTACAAGAGGAATGTTTCTATGTTATTTATTACCCTATCCACATCCATTACCAAATTACTTATCTACACAATCAATTTAATATCATTTCCAATAGAAATAAAAATATTAACTAAAAAAAATAATAGCAATAATATTCAGTTACATAAAATCAGTACTTAAATTTAACGACCATACTCAAGATATATATAAAAAAAAATTATATAAAGAAAAAAAAAAAAAAAAAAAAAAATCTATATTTTCCTGATTATAATCATGGGCTAGGGATACACTTTTAAAAACTGTAAATCCCAGATATCTGACTATATTCAAATCATAAACGTTTTAACCATTACAGGTATTTAAATCATCTATATATTTCTGGTATAAACAAAAAACATTTTAATTACTGAAAAAAATGAAAGAATTTTCGTTTTAATGACTTGTTTTCTTACAAAACATAAAATGCATGCATATACTACATATCCATAGGCTACAAAACTAATCTACTCATTACTATGCCGTAAAATGACACTTTCAATTAAAAAACTATTTTAAGGAAGTGATTTACAAAGGGAAAAAAATTACAAAACAAAACTCATGATCTACTTATAAATGCAAGATTATTAAAAACATGACATATTACTGTTGAAATATATATTATGAACATTTAATTATAATTATTAGTAATTTGACACAACCATGAATTAATGTACAGACTGAATTATAAAGCAACTTTGATACAATAATGAATCATATAATGGCAATTAACTAACAAAATTCCCTCCTTTCATACTAAAATCTTTGAATGAAAGGGATTCTTTTAACATAAAAAGGTCTTGAGTGGTCACTTACATCTTACTTACATAGATGCTCCATGTATCGAGTATTAAAACACATGATGTGTAAGTTTGTAGATGCTTTTTGGGTTGATCGAACAAATACAAAGATGAAAAGACCATTGCTGTATAGTATAACATTTACACTCTCATGGATGTCCAACAGTTAAAAAGTAAATTTGTGAAAAGCTGTTAATATTGGGTGAAAGTCTGCATTTTTGGGGCTTAGAAAGGGACTAGTTCTGTATTCCTGAAGATCACTATATGCTAATTAACACTGAAAAGCCATGCATTGGAAATTACAATGATAATCATGTTAAACACGTTTTTAAGAAATGGTGATTTGTGCAAAACAAAAAAAGCCGAATGAGGAAGAATCATAACACAATTAAAAAAAAAAAACTAAAAAAACAAGCATGTTTAAAAAAAGTGTGTGAGAAGCATAGGTAAGAAATCTCTCAGTGCTGTGTACAGCTACATCATAGAGGCTAGTTCACAATTGTAACAGTCACTCACATGAAGATGCTAGAACAACTAGGTAAATCATGGATGGACCCCGTCATCAATGCAGTCGAGCCCTTGCAGTAACAATCAGTACCAGTGGGGGATTACTTGAAGAATGCAAGTTACATTGGACACAACTTTTTTTTGTAAAATAGTTACAAAACCTCATTCAGCATCTGCTTATTTCGGTGGTGATTTCATCAATTATCTCTACTGTATTGAGGAGATATTTTCATTCCAATACTTAATTTTTAACCCAAAATTCAATTGTTTGAAAGTGAGCTTCTCACTTTCTCATTAAAAAAAAAACAAGAATTTTAACTAAAAATTATTTTTCAAACAAACTTACAAAAAGAAATAAGTAACAGACTTTTGATGTTTGGCACAAAATATGAAGACTAGTGAATGTCAACAATAACAGCACTGTTTATGAGTGACAGACACTTAGGATGAGACAACACAATCCAGTCATTAATCCAAGGGAAGATAACTCTGCAGAGTTGAACGGTTCACTAGATATCTTCAGTTCCTTTTTCTCTGAAATAACAGAACACATACAAAATAATAGCAAACACATTATGATCAAATATGAACAAAAAAGAAATATCAGTATTAAGTAGGAATTAAACACATATAAGATACACAGTAATACCAACATATTTTTTAAGAAAGACAAAGATCAGTAACTTACATAATTGAGTGGGTTTTAAACATCACACATACATTCCATGCACAGCTTTGTTAAAGTCAGTATTTTGAGCACACCACATTTGCATTCAAATTATCAAAATAATAACTTTGTACCAGAATTAAAAGTGGTCATTACCGCGACTTGTCCTCTAATTTTTTGTTGTCTTGTGAGTGATGATACATTGTCAAGTTGAACTGCACGTCGACAAGAACATCAATCATTATCATGTCTTTATTCGTATCTGTATATTTGAGTGTAATAAACTTCCCTACCAATGAAATAAATATTGGGTGTCAAAAGAAAAACCAAAAAAAAAAAAAAAAAAAAAGAAGAAAAGCCAAATTCAACCCCCTTAAAAATTTTCTATTTAATCTTTACCCGGGTTCGTGCTTGTCTGCTTTAGCTTTGGCAAATAGTATGGGTTTTTTTTATAGCCAAAACAAGCTTAAAACTTGATCCTCAATACATAAGATTTGTTACTAGAGTTGTTTTGAGGAAGCTTAATTGAATATTGTTTTTTGGTGTCCTTGGATATAAGATACTGAATATTTAAAAATAATATATTCTTCTTTGTTTGTTTGTCACCAAGACAACAGGAAGCTACCTTCCAACCCTCTGCTTAAGTTTTTGTATGTAGTCAAATCTTTACAAGAATAAAGGAAAAGAGGTAACAATGCCCTCAAATATATATTTCTAAAATTTTTATAGATACGCTTATGTCCTTTATCAGAACACAAAACTATTACACATTTGGAATAAAAAAGAAAGATACTTATGCTATTTCAGAAAAGAAAACTGACCTTTTAAATTGGCGGTTTAAAAAAAATACTTTGCAGAAAAGCTGCAAAAGATCTAGCCTATTCTGCTTTCAAGGTAACAATGCAAAAGGAATGAATATGTCCGTGTAAAGCTCAATAGAATAATCAATATGCGTATAGCGAATCAAGTTGACAGCAGACCTGCCAATCCTATTTTGTGTATTTTTGTGTTACACAAATGGTGTTAAACACAAATTAACTCGAAAAGTCCTTTAAGTAATTAATATGCATGTAATGAGGTGAACAGATAATATCCCTCTCCTCTTATGTTGTGGGACATTTTCCCAAAATTTTAAGACAATCAAGTTATTAAATTTGGAGTTATGGGGTTAAACGCAAATTTAATTGAAAAGCTTGTTATTTTAATTAATAAGCATGTAATGCGGTGAACAGATAATATCCCTCTCCTCTCATGTTTTGGGAATTGCCCAAAATTTTAGGCCAATCAAACTATTCAATTTGGACATACAGTGCTTAACGCAAATTGTCTACCATTTTCTTTTAAAACTGTCGTACTTAATATTAAACATAATTAATATGCACAGAGTTCCATATAATTCTAATAATCTCTTCAGTACTGGCAAACTGTGTATAAAATTCCCTAGTATATTTAATTATAGAAGCCTTTACATGGCTGACACTAGGGCTGCCACGGTTCAACCTTTCTTCAGTTTGGTTCTCGATTATTTTTTTTTGATTCTCGATTCCTTGGTTCGGTTCAGAGATCCAAAGTAGCGGCCTATAGATATGCGTCAGTAGGCATATACCGGTACATCTTATGTGATATTAAACCAAAGGGTGTTGTGTCAGTGATTGGTGGCAATACCTGGTACTAAACTAGTCAAAATACAGGTGCCCTATGCTTCAACAGTTCTTTCAACTAACAAAAATTTGAGCAAAAAGCAGTACAAGATTTTTAAATTGTTTTTCCTCTGTAACTCCACCAAATTCAACTCTCCGCATATGGGTTGTATAGATAGAAGCCACGCAGTAATGTTATAACACCCTTCCTGCGGAGAACGCCACAGTTGAGCTCGTGGGAAGAGTTTGCAGTTTTAATATTTTAAGACTTCTTGAACCCATTTTGAATGTACAAATAAAAGCTTTATTAAATATTTTCGGATATAAAAGAAAAGACACTGTGACAAAGAGAAAAACCTGCATGAATATAATTTTTATCCAAAACACATATCGTACAAATATGTGAAAGTTTCACATATTTGTACGATATGTGTTTTGTTCCGGCAATCTCCATGTTATATGTATTTTCCTGTAATATATGACAGTGTATGTATAACGGAGAACAAGTCTTCAAGTTCCCGAAGCCTGGAGAATGCACGGCAACAGCCAGCCAATTCATATCCAGGAGGAGTACAACAACAGTGAAGCGATAGGAATTGACAGTACTTATTGATGAATAGACAAGAATAAGCAATACTGGAACTTATGATGAAGCTATAATCTCGTAATTCGAGCTGAAATACAAAACAAAATCATGTATGAAGTAAGATCGTCCGTAATTTTGCCTGACATGGCATGCAGGCAAGTGTTGAATACACAAACTAACGTATCCATTTAACAAATTGAACTGAACCAAAATTTGCATATGATGAACCGTTAACCGAAACCGAGAGGTATGAATCGCGATTAATCGAAATTTCGGTTAATCGTGACAGCCCTAGCTAACACTAATGGGTTGTTTGACATAAGCTGCCCTTACTTTGTACAGTCCACCCATCCAAATGGACACGCTGAAGTAAACAATTGCCTCATTTGGACACCCTGTTTTAAGAAACTTTAACATACAGGAGATAGAAAAATCGGACACCAAGTTACTTAAAATTTGCAGCAAATAACCATTTTCTTGCTAAGCCCATGCCTTCAATGAGTCTTGTGTGCTAAGCTTGCTTGAGATAGAGATGTAATTCATTACTGATACTACCAGAACTCCATCAACTCGAGGTGTGAAATGCTTTATTCAGTATAGCTGTTTTGAGTGGAATTCATACTGTTCAACTACATGCTGTGCTGCTTGAGGAGGACTAGTGGACATCGAAGGGAGGCAATTTCTTAATTAAACTGAACAATTGCTTTGTATGTTGATTTGACTTTGCTTACTCTTGCACATAGAGTCAAACAGTCCAGTGATTAGATTTCAGTTTGGACTAAGATGCACATAAATGTTATTGAGTCAATACTATAAACAAATACCAATAATATATAGAAAATAAAGAACGACATAATATTGAATATTAGATTTATAGAGGCATGTACCAAAGCTATTGTGATTTTAACAAACGGTTTTACCCAAGATCACTTTTCAATAATCCAAGAGCAGAGAAGCAAACCTCACCAGTCACTGAGAATTACTGAAGCTTTGTGATTCCACCTACTAAATTTTACTTATAAAAAGTCACGAATAAAATGGTGATAATTTTGTGAACTAAGCACATCTTATTTCTTATACCATGGGCAATGGAAACAGTGTGTTAAACGTTACCTGATAGGATGTTTAATCCTCTTAGTTATTGGATTACCTTTTTATCATAGTTTATTACAACTTCAATAGTATCCTAAAAGTTTTGGAATATCATAGAAAGAAAAAGACAAAAAAGATGATCCATAATGAGGATCTAAAGTTTTGACATTTTCTCCTTATAACCAGAATTTCACTTTAAGGAACTCCCGAGAACTCCGATGGGTGTATACAGAATATTTCGTCCATAGGACCTGAATCTGGCAATCACCGGGATCAAAAAGCTACTGGTTTTTAGCTAAATTTAGTATACAGTTTATATAGTCCAATAAGACAATAGGTTTTCAGTAAGCTTATATCCTTAATGCCAATGAAACACAAAATTTTACAATCATTTAAAACTCCTGCTGATGAATTGATGATCGAGATGGGAATAATCTAAGCCGTAACAAATTTGCTCAGTCCTATTTCCATCTCAAAATGAAAATGATAAATAAATGATCTTACTGTTTTTCTCCGCTGGTCTAGTGTCTATGTTGTACTCAACACCGCTAGAGGCTAGCACAGGTTTTGGGGTTGTGGGGGGAATATACAAATAGCCTTCTGTTAGGATACAGCAAATCAACCAAATGTCAGAATTAGCATGCACAAACAATCAAATCATACAGTGTGAACAAACAACATATAAGTAAGCACAAAAACTAGGCAAAAAAATATTGAGTACACTAAAACAATAAAGCACATAAAATATGTCGTGTGTTACTTGCTGTTAACTGATCATTATACATGTATAACCCGGTTTGTGTAGTTGGGTTTTCTGGGAGACAATAATCGGTGCTCTATAATTTGTTCAGAAAACCAAAAATAACTTTTCTAAACTAATAGTTGAGTAACCTTTGTTCTACTTATTGGTATTTGTCATATATGTTCAGGATTGTTGTTAATAGCCTGCAGTTGACAGCCATGAACTGTATATTGGACCGGCATCTGTTTCAGATAATTTCCAAAAAGTAAACATTTTTGTTCTTCCCTTCTGTCTATTTAAGTTTGGGGTGCATTTCTGAGTGATGGTGATTTCCTAAAGGAGGAATCTGAAGTTATTAAAATTGGTCACTTTTTGCATCATAACAAGGCATACCTTCTCCCTTCCAAATATTTACTCTTCAATTTATTGATTTCATTGGGAATTTCACTGAGCAATTTGAATAAATTCTAGGAAATGTCAAATAGCATGGACTTTTTCTTTCTGGTGAAATGTAATATTTCACTTCATTCAAAACCAATTAATTCATTTCTTAGCTACTTTGAAATTAGTGCCGAGGGTTTTTTTCCTTGTAAATCTTTGTTGGCAAAAACCCTGAGGCATTATCAAAATCAAAACATCAGGTCCACTCAAGACTACTTTAATCTGGGATTATTATACAGGAATATCATTTGTTTGTTTGTTTGATTGGTGTTTAACGTCGTACTCAAGGGTATTTCACTTATATGATGACGGATTGTCCACTTTAAACTGTACACAGTCTTATTACAGTGGAAAAAAAAACCCCACCCCCGCGATTGCCGGAGCCACAACATGTGACTCGCTCATATACCGGATTGTCGAAAGGCGGACTCGAACCTATGAACTGTAAATCGAAGCATGTGCAGTTCAGGAAGCGCACTCGCTACCACTGAGCCACAGCCACGGGCCAGGAATATGAAGCATCGCCTCCCTTTGAATCAGCAGTCCATGAATTGTTACCCGGCTAGCAGGTTATGCATAAAATCGCTTACTTTTGAGGCTTTTTGTTTTGAAAGACAGCACGTCATTGCTGTCGTTTTATAACTACTTAAAATAATATCCATTCAAAAAGGAACTTATTTCCAATAAAGGTGATTGCTGTGTGGGTTCATAGCCTTTACGTTCATAAAACGGGCTACTTGCTGTTAACATAAACATATTCATGCTTAAATCCAGCTATACAACCCTTGTTGAGCAACCTTTCATTCATATTTCATGTGCGAAGAGTTACTTACTTTTCTGAGTTTCACTGATAATTGTGAATCTGTTACTCGCTATAATAGGACAATGTGCTGCTGAGAAAGACATTCATGGATCGCTGATTCGAAGGGTAGGGATGTTTCTTATCCCTCTATACTAATCCCAACTTTAACATACCTGTGTAATTAACCTAAACAATGAGCTCATATCTTAGTCTTTTTATAATTAATTCAGACATTAGCTGATACAATTATTTTTAAATTAAAATCAATGGGAAGAAAACAACTTTAGTTTGATATAGGGCTGTGCTATTGGTAGAACTAAATGGTTCCTATAACTGTATACAAGTCTAGGTTATTATCTAGGTTAAGTCTCTACAAGCACCCAAGGATATCTTAGTGATCGCTGCTTTTATCACCAGACTTCTGATAACATTTCTACTAAGAAAAAAAGTTTTCAAAAAGTGACGCAATATAAAGTGAGATTTAAGACAAGCATGCAACGCAAGCTGTGACTCCGGCCATATCAAGCAGCTTACAAAACACAGCCAGACATGTGTGTCAAGAAGGATGTTAAATTGATTATTGACATATGTATGATGTACACAAAAAAAATCATTAAACATCTTCAAACACTTACATGTAAAAGTTGTAGAAAAAATTCATATTTACCTTCTCTAGTATCAAAGAAGAATGAATCGCTTAAATCTCCCCAGCCAAACGAGTTTTTAGCCTTTATTTGTATCTCGTATGAAGTGGAAGGAGAGAGGTTTTCAAGCAAGAAGGTGTGACTGTAAGTGTCTGGATGCTGGTCTGATATAGGTTTGCTGTGCTCAGCAGGTACTCTCACGCTTCTCCACTCACCAGACTCTGTCATGTTCACAACAGCCGACTAAAACAGTATACATCAAAAGTACAAAAACTGTATGCCAATCTGCATACTCTTCCCCCCACCAAAAGCTTTTTTTTCCTAAAGATTGGGAAAATAAATGATGAGTATTTCATAACTATTGATCAAAATTTTTTATGAAAATTTATTGGCATAAAAACAAACATTTACATTTATACAGTCATTAGGGGTTTGTAGTCAATTTTTTTTGTCTCATAATTGTGAGTAGTAGTTTCAAGGTAATAAACAATGGTTCAGTCCTCCACAGCTGGAACTTTTAAAGACAAGCTCAGCTGTCTGAAGAGCTACATACAGCTTGCACGGTGTACCCAGAACTAAACATGCTGATCAACAATAAACCAATATAGTTATTTTTATTAAATGACAACACAACAAAAATAAGTAACTACCCAGCATTTAGCTAAGCGAACAATGTGGCAGTTATTAACATCTGTTAATCTCTTTGTTTTCAGCAAAAGAACTTCAGAATTATTTACTGTAGATAAACTGTAGATAAAATATATAACATTGGTTAGTCTTGTTACATAAACCAATATTTTGACAGAGAGCACAATACATGTACATGCACAAGTATAATTATTATCCAAGCACCTGTTGAAAATAGTTTATACAGTATAATGGATTTGAAATTAGATCAGAACAGTAACTATAGAACTTAGGAACAGTTGTTGTTTAGTGGATAGAGGCTTACGGATCCTCATATTAAGATGTATCACTCATAGTTCAAAGCCATCAGTCAACATAAGTGTATGAGGGAATCACGTCATAAGGGAAATACCCTCAACCAATCAAATTAACGAAAAATTTATTTGTGGAGCCAGGCTATGTTTAATGACATACATAAATAATAAATTGTATTACTTTCCCATGACCATGGCTAAAAAAAATGTAAATTGTGAACTGCTGTTGGCATAGACCAAATTGATCGCCTTCCATACACAAGTGTAAACGTATCTTTTTTCCTATTCTTCTTTTTAAAAACAGACCACATGGTTCATAAGTATTACACGCATGCCTTTAAATACACAGATAAGAGGGAAACAAGTTTGAGAGAACCAAAGAAAACAAAAACTGGTATATTGGAAGTCTGCGCTAGGCTGTTTTGAACCAATCAAAAAAAAAATATAGGTATTCTATTAGATGTTTGTACAGAAACAAAACATGGGACCAGTTATTGGAATCAAAAGTGTTATCTCAGAGGTCTGCGCTTCTTGACATTTTCTCGCCATGGTCTTATAGACTGGCTGTCCAGTTTTGAGATACCTTAGACAGTGGGAAGGTAAAACATGCTCTAATGAAAGTGTGGTCTAATAATATGATATACTTGGCTGGCTGAGCACACAAAAGGTGGAGTTTTTTTAGCCCTGCCTTTGACAATAGTAATAACAGAACTGTTTATAAGACATGCAGTTTACATAAAGATTAATAATGCTTAAATTATAACAAATATACCTGAGTTGTCAGTGTGGACTGAGGCTTGTGAAACATTGTAACAAAATGAAAATATCATCAATAAATTTATAACCATGGATATACAAAGTTTCTGGATTTTATGATCATTAAGACAAGCAAAGATGCTGATCACTTATAAACTGATTAATCACTTCTTTATCTCAATTATCTCAATATAATCAATATGTTAAATTCTAAGGATTGGTCCAAGGTCAAGAAATTCAATTTAAGTGCTACAGAGGTCATTCAGAATATGTTTGTGTTTCCGGTAACAGGTTGTCTGTAGCTTATATATCCCCCCACACCCCATTTTAGATAGCTGATTTAGCCTTGACATAACAATGTCCTGATAAGATTCGTGTAGATATGTTAAGATAACAACTATATTCAGAGCTTCAGTCCTTACACTCCCATTTATTCTGTCAATTTATAAACAATTTGTTCCAAAAAATCAACCCTTGCAATTCAGGTTGACATTCAGCAATGCCGACGCAAAAGCCGACCAAATTTCATTTTAGGTCGGCAGTTTTTTTGCCGACCCTAATCTTGCTCGTCTAAATAAAATTTCCAGTAACTTGTACAACTTTCTTAAAAACAATATACATCCTGTAACTAAGCTTGGTTGTTGTTGTCAGCAGCCTCAGCGGGAAGCCGTCCCCCAGCCAGCTCACAATTAAAAGTGTTGTTATATTTGTAAAGTGTAGTTTTATAGTGTCAGACAAAGGTGTATCCAAAATTAGAAAACACTGCGATACACAATTTGAAAACCTTGGGTTAAGCAGTATTGATTTTATTGTGCTCCCATCGTCTGTAATACCATTATTATTATGTACATGTATCATTATGTTGGCATGGAAACCAGAAATTTTATTAGAATGACACTATTTTAAATAGGAATGCAGTTTAGTGTGAGACAAATGTGTATCCAAAATTTGAAAACTCTGGGTTAAACGGTATTGTTTTTATTGTGTT
>JAVFBW010137358.1:0-13215 GCA_034783835.1 Mopalia ciliata
TATGTATAATTTGGTACTCACAAGTCTATTTGCAGTTCATGTGTCCTTGAAATCACATAATGACATAGATATATTTACAAAATACAACCACCACAGTAATCAATAACGTATAAGCTTATGCTTTTGTTTGCATTGTCATTTATGGTAATCCAAACAAATTTTGTCAAGAAATCGCCCAAAATCGGTATAAAATCACACTAGTGTGGCAAAATCTACCAAATTGTAGATATTTGTCACCCTTCAATTTGAAAGTAGACTGGCCCGAAAGTTTCACTATGCCACTCTTGGACAAGTTTGCTTTCAAATTGAGGCGGTGGCAAACGGCAGCTGTATTGTAGATTTTGCCACACTAGCGTGTTTTATCCTGATTTCTTGACAAAATTTGTTTGGAGTACCACAATGATAAAAGACGATGCAAACGAAAGCATATATGTTATTGATTACTGTGGTGGGTGTATTTTGGAAATATATGTATGGGATTTCAAGGACACAGGAGCTGCAGTAAGAATCGTGAGTACCAAATTTTACACACAAACTTCATGTGTAACTGAATATTGCCGTTAGGCTGTACATGCATATGAATTCTCAGTTATATCAGGACTTAGACAGTGCTAATTGAACCCATAATAGCTGGTAAGTGAAGAAACTTGAAATTACACACTTTATGCACTCTTACTCTGTATCTCTAAATAAGGCTATCACAAAACAAGAAGTGGTTATCCAGAAATTGTATAATTATGCTACTCCACTTCTAAATGTCGTTCAAAACTTATACGGCTACATTCATTCAACGTATGACTATTAAACAAACAGAACTCTGAATCTATGCCTTAGTTTGACGTTATGTTCCTGAAATACATATGTTGTCACAGTTAATGTCAAACTGGGCTGAGGTATTTGTGGAGACCATATTACCAGGTTAATGTCCTGAGTCAAATTTTGCAAACATTAGCTGTTCTGGATTCCAGTTAATAATTATTGGTTAATAGTGATGGCATTTGAATAACAATTATCGTTAAACATTTATTGGAATGTTGTTGAATTTCAGAACTAAAGGAGTGTATAAAGATGGTGATAAATCGGAGAAGTTTACATTTACACTGGCTCTGGTATTTGTACAGTGCATCATCAATGCTATTTTCTCCAGATTAGGTAGGCCTCTCAGCTCTTATGTTATGATATGGATATGGAGTAAAATCAAGCTGCACAAGGGGGATAACTCCTAGGTTTGATTGAGTCCCCTGTCCATCTCAGGTATATTAGAAAGTCACACCATGTGGCTCCAAAGACTAGGAGAAGGGGTGTCCAAGTGAATTAAACAAGCAGGAAACTGTCAAAATTGGACACCCAGTTACTTAAAAAGTGAGGAAAAATTTTTGGACACCATATGTTTGATTTCTGGCTAAGCCCCTTGGTGGGTCCAGTAATTTAATATGGGGCCAAGGCATAAGCATATACGGGTATGGGTAACTTTTAGCAGGATTTTTATAGGACTTGATATTCCAGTTTACCCAACAAACAAAAGTCTGTGTGTCATTTTCTTGTGTCCAATTAGTGTTCCACATCTTAGTAAACTGGCCAGCCATGATGCAGGAATAATAAATTGTGAGTTGGAAGCTGTCTGGAGTTGTATTTGTTGTTTGTATTCACACAAAAATACATTTTGCAGGCCTTCTGATCTGAGGTGTGCTGTGCTATGCTTTAACACTGATCACTCACCTCAAATCAGAAGGCCTAATTCTGGATTTACAGTTTGGAGTTTTTAACACAGCTTCAACTAGGTATTAAATGTGTGTGTACATTCAGTTCTTATGATACTTTAAGTAGAAGATACTGGTCAACTCACTGCTGACTTAGTGACCCATTACCTTTATACCTATGCAAATGTTAAAACTGTAGTCATAGTGATATGTAGGCATTGTTCCATGAGCCACTCAGGAATGGACAGCGCAACAATGCATACTTAATTTACCTACTTAATTTACAAGTTTTAATTAATTCTTACATGTATATGTATTTACATTCTAATTTTGCGGCTTTTAATGCAATATAATTGACTAATTATTCATGTATTAGATGTTAATTCAGGGTGTATAATTTAATAGTCATATAGAAGTACTTAAAGTCTTTCAGTCATTTATTTATTATATTTTCAGTTCTGGGCTGCACCAATCATGGAGTGGATTCTACACCGATGACTTTATATATATTGTGTTCGTTGTCATATCTTGGGGCCATGTTAGCAAGTAATCACTCCCTGCAACATGTCAGTTATCCTACACAGGTATGCTATATTCAAATACCAACAGAGAGAAACAAATTTTTTGTTTGTATTAAATTTCTAAATATCCATTAATAATAAGCATTTACCTTAAAAATAAAAGAATTTACATTTGCGCAGTGTGCAATGTTATCGACCATAACCTTTGTTTTGGGGTGAAAACTAAGAACAACGATATCATTGGTTGATCTATTGCTATGCTAAAGGGTATGTCATTTATAATCAAATTTCTTTGGTTCATGAACTCCTACAGAATTGTTAAGTGTTTGTTATTGTTGGAAAATTAACAAGGGCTAAAATATTGTATGAACCAGAGGCATGCCGCCTTTGTCTGAACCATCCCATAAGTGACCTATACGGTTTGATGAAGAAGTTTTTCCACACTCCCGTTAATCTGTCATTGCTGATTGTCTCTGTGCAAAAAATCGGTTTAATAAATGTTTTTGACAAAAGAAAGTAAGTGGGAACAAGAATTGGCGGAAGACCATTCACTGCAAATGCTATCCTTTCAATATCTATCCTGACCACGGCTGTTGCTTAGTGGAAACGTGTGCGCTTCCTTATCATACTCCAATTTATTTCCAATTTCATGGGATCGAGTCTGTCGACCATCAGGTATAAGAGTGAGTCACAGGATGCTGCTCCGACAATCGCAGGGGTTGTTTTTACTAGGTTTCCTCTCAATTTTCCAATAATCTCAATAATAAGGCTAGGCGCAGTGTGAAATGAACAATCTAGCTTCATATAAGTGAAATACCCTTGATTACGACGTTAAATCACAACCAAAGAAACAAACAAAATGAATGTTCGTCCTGAAACAGTTTGAAAACATTTTCTTTTCTAAACGATATAATATAGAAAGAGTCCGTGGCTCAGTGGTTAGCTTGTCTGACTGCCCTTGATTACAATGTTAAACCCCAATCAAAGAAACAAACAAAATGAATGTTCATCCGATCCTCTTTCCATGTGCCACTCAGTGGTTGGAGACCTCATGCAGGCCTTCTGGTTTGAGGTGAGCATTCTGTGCTGTAGCATAGGACATCACACCTCAAGTCGGAAGGCCTGTCATGTTCATACTAGGTGAATCGAGCTATAAATATAGATAAAGGTTTTTTAAGAAGTTCTATCTTTTGTTAGGAAAGGTTTTTTTTAATGCTGAGTAAGTGTACACTACTCTGTTATTCAATTCATAATCTTCACAATTTAATTTCTAACCATAGCATGCATTGTGTCAAAGTTTCTATATTTGTTGAATTAATGAAGTATCATCAGATAGAAAGATATGTTCAATCCAGTATTGTATGTCATTTTACCTCAATCATTCACAAAATTGTGAGTGAGATGTTAAATACCAAGCAGATATATGTACACTTGTAGGTGTTGGGAAAGTCTGTGAAGCCTATACCTGTGATGATATTAGGAGTAATCTTTGCCAGAAAGAGATATCCATTAGCTAAATACCTCTGCGTATTGATGATAGTACTGGGTGTGGCTCTATTCATGTATAAAGACAAGGTGGAGACGAAAGCGAGTGAGTCCAGTCATGTCGTTGGAGCAGGAGAATTTCTTCTGGTATGTTCTTGTAAAATTTCTGTTAGACATGCAAAAAAAATGTATATATATAAAAAAAATCAATTTAAATGAGTCCTAAGAATATTAGGAACTGTTTTCACATTTCTTAATAAGCAAAAGATAATATCCTTATGCCTATATTAAAATGCTTGGTTAAATTAAAAAAAAAATAATAATAATTTCAGTTTTATTCAAAGGACTGATTATTGTTTTTAATGTGAATTAATGTTTTGATTTTCAGTTATTATCCCTGACATTGGATGGAATGACTGGAGCAACACAAGATCGTATGAGATCAGACCATAGAACTAACCCACAATTCATGATGTTAAATGTTAACTTATGGTCTATTGTATGGTTAGCTGCTGGTGAGTAACAATTCATGATGTTAAATGTTAACTTATGGTCCATTGTTAGGTTATCTGCTGCTGAGTCACAATTCATGATGTCAGATGTTAACTTATGGTCCATTGTTTGGTTAGCTGCTGGTGAGTCACAATTCATGATGTTAAATGTTAATTTATGGTATATTGTATGGTTAGCTGCTGGTGAGTCACAATTCATGATGTTAAATGTTAACTTGTGGTCTATTGTATGGTTAGCTGCTGGTGAGTCACAATTCATGATGTTAAATGTTAACTTATGGTCCATTGTATGGTTATCTGCTGGTGAGTCACAATTCATGATGTTAAATGTTAACTTATGGTCCATTGTTTGGTTAGCTGCTGGTGAGTCACAATTCATGGTGTTAAATGTTAACTTATGGTCTATTGTTAGGTTAGGTGCTGGTGAGTCACAATTCATGATGTTAAATGTTAATTATGGTCTATTGTTAGGTTAGGTGCTGGTGAGTCACAATTCATGATGTTAAATGTTAACTTATGGTCCATTGTTAGGTTAGCTGCTGGTGAGTCACAATTCATGGTGTTAAATGTTAACTTATGGTCCATTGTTTGGTTAGCTGCTGGTGAGTCACAATCCATGGTGTTAAATGTTAACTTATGGTCCATTGTTTGGTTAGCTGCTGGTGAGTCACAATTCATGATGTTAAATGTTAACTTATGGTCTATTGTTAGGTAAGCTGCTGGTGAGTCACAATTCATGATGTTAAATGTTAACTTATCGTCCATTGTGTGGTTAGCTGTTGGTGAGTAACAATTCATGATGTTAAATGTTAACTTATGGTCCATTGTTAGGTTAGGTGCTGGTGAATCACAATTCATGATGTCAAATGTTAAGTTATGGTCCATTGTATGGTTAGCTGCTGGTGAATCACAATTCATGATGTCAAATGTTAAGTTATGGTCCATTGTATGGTTAGCTGCTGATGAGTCACAATTCATGATGTTAAATGTTAACTTATGGTCCATTGTATGGTTAGCTGCTGGTGAATCACAATTCATGATGTCAAATGTTAACTTATGGTCTATTGTTAGGTAAGCTGCTGGTGAATCACAATTCATGATGTTAAATGTTAACTTATGGTCCATTGTATGGTTAGCTGCTGGTGAATCACAAGTCACTGTCAAACATTAACAAATGGTCTATTTTATTATTTTGCTTGTGAGTCACAAATCAGGGTGTGGCTTTCAAATGTTAACATGATCCATTTTATGATTAGCTACGATTAGAGTCGAAAGGTCTTCTTGTCAGCCCCTGTTATTTGAAGGACTCAGTCGATGAATATTAAATTATGGTCCTTAATTTGCTGGTGAACCCCTACTCATTATAGTATTCCCCTATTGATGATGTTAAAACTTCACTTATGGTCTAGTTTATGGACAGAGGACAGGAAGGGAGCTACCCATTACCTTGTCGCTTTCAGAGCTAAGGGGAAACATGAAGCTGCCCTGCTGCGCTGTGATTGTCCTATATTTGTATTGTCTTTGTTTGTTGCCAGGGGTGTCTTGTGGGTGGTTTCTTTCACCTAATGGGACTGACGTGCTATCATGTGAGTGAAATAACCTTAGGTGCTGTGTTAAATCCCCAATCAAACAAACAAACTTTTTCATAATTTTATAGATTTATATATGTTTATTTGGGGGGGTTTCTTCTTACTAATAATGATTTTCATGTTCTTTTGCAGCTTTGGTCTTCACTGGTGAAGGATTAGCATTTTTAACATTTTCTAAAAAATATCCAGTTGTCTGGTTCAACATGATATCATTTAGTTTAGCAAGTGCTTTAGGACAGGTAAGTTTTTATTGTCACTCTTCTAGTTGATTTATACTGATTAGTATTGGCTAACATTAGAAAAATGACTGTTATCCAACAGAAAAATCAATACAACCTGTTCTCATTTCTACCAACAGATAATCAATACAACCTGTTCTCATTCTTACCAACAGATAATCAATACAACCTGTTCTCATTCTTACCAACAGATAATCAATAAATCTTTCCTTCTTCCAACTAAGGGATAATCTATAAGTTTGTTTCCTTAATGAAATCAATTGATAATCCTTAAATCTTTTCCTTCTAATCAGCTGATAATCCATAAATCTGTTCCTCTTTCCAACCACAATCTAATCTACCAATCTTTTCATCCTCCCAACCATATGATAATCCATAAATTATTTCATTGGTCTATTCAACTGATAATTCAAAAATTATTCCTTCTACAATTCAACTGCTTATCCAATAATCTTTTCCTCCTCCTAACCCTCCCCTTTCAACTGATAATCTGTAAATCTTTTTCTTCTAATCCAGGGATAATCTATAATGTTTCCCATCCTTCTGAACTACTGATTATCAGTACATTTATTCCATCTAATAGACTGATAATCTGTAGCTGTCATAGTGATAGTTTATAATTCTCTCCTCTTTAACCGGTAATCAATAAACCAATTGCTTTCTTCTTACCTGTTAGTTCCAAAACAAACTGAACCTGCTTCGATTTAGCGAAAACAGATCAAGTCTGTCTGTCCATCATCAGGTATATGTGCGAGTCACATGTTGTTGTGGCTCTGGCAATCGCGGGGGTGTACAGTGTGAAGTGGACAATCCGTTGTCATATAAGTGAAATATCTTTGAGTACGACGTTAAACACCAATCAATAAAACAATCGAATCAGCCCACAGTGGTGGATTAGTGGTAATCGTGTTGGACTACTGATTGTCCTTTGACGTAGTGCTCACATGTTTATCTCCCCAATGAGGGAGTCTCATGACCAGACTCCATCAATTGTGGTGTAGGTTTTATGATTTCCTACCATGTTTAAGTAATATAAGTGGACACACTGTCACCATACATGACATGAAACTTAAATGAAATTACAACAAGAAATGATATTTTTTGATCAACTTATAGTCCATAATCTGACATAGCTTAATTAAGGAGCTACATAAAGTGAGTCAGATTTTGGCGTCCTTCACAAAGCATGTACAACGCTATAATTTGATCATGTTTTGATCCTTATGACCTATGCTTGTCTGGTGTCACGTTTTGTTGCCAGCAATATGGGGGAGGGATTTCCTGCAACCTGTGACATGGCAAACTTCTACAGGAGAAGTGAGTTACCTGTTAGTCCCAAAACAAAGTAACAAATAATTAATTATTAATAATGTCACATCAATCATACTCATTTTGTTCTTGTTTTGTTTTCAGACTTTCATATTTTACACAGTAACCACATTTGGGCCTCTTACATGTTCTATCATCACAACTACACGGAAGTTCTTTACCATATTAGCCTCAGTGATAATATTCCAGCACCCGATGTCCAGTAGACAGTGGCTGGGGACAGCGTTTGTATTTACTGGACTCGGGCTGGACAGTGCCTATGGTAAAGAGAAGAAGATCAAATGATGATAATCATCTGAATAGGGAATTATGACATCTATCGAAATTATTCTGTTGAACAGGGTTCTTGCTATGTGTGAAGTTTGGAAAGATACTTTATTCCGAAAATTGAAGTCACTCATGTTCTTAAAAATTGTTTGAAAATGTTAAGTTAACTGTTTAAGTAGAACTGATATGTTGGATGTATATGCATCTCATGGCTTCTTTATGTTGGTAACTCCTTTAGGAGACATTATTTTTGGGGTGTTTATTATCTTAAGTTGTTTAACAATGATATGAATTATCCTAATCAATGTGCTACTACCACACTCCTGGTGATATTATCGGAATATTTTTATATTCATTGTCAATTAAAGAGTTAAAATCATACATACAGCACATGGTGTAATGTATATGTTTTATTCTTGGAAGGCCCTGGCTGACTTCACTGTTTTAGGTCAGGATAAACCCTGGTGGACGAATAACTTCACTTTTTGAAGTAAGGATGAAAGGAACATTTTCTTTCAATTGTTGTGATATTTGTCTCCAGGCTGTGGCGCAAACATCACTAGGGTAGACTGGTTTCAATCAATAATCGAGGTAGATGACGTCACAAGCAAGATTTTGGTTTAAGGAGAAGGTCATTTTAATTGAATATGTTTTAAACTAACTCACCATTTTAATGTGTTAATTGATATTCTTGTTTGGTAAACTAAATGTATGGTTTAAAATTGGTCACATCTGTCAGACTGAAGACTTTAAGCTGTCTCTGGTCAGACTGAAGACTAAGTTGTCTCTGGTCAGACTGGAGACTTTAAGCTTACTCTGGTCAGAAGCTTGACTTTGAACCCACTGTCAGACTGAAGACAAAGTTGTCTCTGGTCAGACTGAAGACTTTAAGCTGTCTCTGGTCAGACTGAAGACTAAGTTCTCTCTGGTCAGACTGAAGACTTTAAGCTGTCTCTGGTCAGACTGAAGACGTTAAGCTGTCTCTGGCCAGACAGGAGACTTTAAGCTCACTCTGGTCAGAAGCATGACTTTGAACCCACTGTCAGACTGAAGACTAAGTTGTCTCTGGCCAGACTGAAGACTTTAAGCTGTCTCTGGTCAGACTATAAGTATAAGCTCACTTTGGTAAGAATGAAGATTTTGAACCCACTGTCAGACTGAAAACTTTAAACCGATTCTGTGAGACGTAATCCACTCCAGTTTGAGAGAACGCTTTAAACCAACTGGTATTTGACTGAAGACTTTAACCTCCCAGCAATCAGAGTGAGAAACCTACGCCAATCTAATGGGTTTTTAAACCCACTTCAATCCCCATGAAACTTTAAGCTCACTATGGTTTCACTGAAGCCTCTGAACGTACTCCAATCACAATGGGGGCTGTGTCTTAGTGGTTAGCGAGTGTGCTTTCTGAGCCTATTTCAATGTACCTTTCACAGGATCGTCCTTGCATCGACCCTTAGGTAGAAGAGTGAGTCACAAGATTAGGCCCCAGCAATTGTGGGGGTGGTTTTTAAAAGGTTTCCTCCCTTGCAAGGAACACTGTGAAGTGGACAATGCGTCGTCACATAAGTGAAATACCCTTGAGAACGATGTTACACCCCAATCAAACAAATCAATCACTATGGAGACTTTACACCCTCTACCGTTTGACTGAAGACTTTAAGGCCAAACCTGTCAAACTGAAGGCCTTAAACTAACTCCGATCACAATAAAGTCTTTAAGCTCACTATGGTTTGAAAGACGACTTCTCACTCCGATCACAATGAAGGCTTTACTTATACTATCAAGGCCTGTCATTATATGTTTGAGCGCAGTATCAAACTGTTATAAAATCGTACTCAAATTGTATGGTTGATTAATTTATATTAATTACTGTAGACAATATTTCTATTTCCAGAAACTAAAGGAATGGGGGCATGTTTATATGGTTGAAAACATGCATATTTATGTATCTGTATAATAATTATTGATAAATAATCACACTGGCACAGTGACATTGATTAATTAAACCCGATGAATCCTATCCTGTTGTAGATAAACCCAGAGACCAGCTTCCAAATAGTTTTTTATCTGGTAACAAGTAAATATTTATAATATCAATAATCATTTTTTCTGACAATAAGATAAACATGTTAATTTTCTTTCTCTACATTAAAAATATAGGTCACTGATGTACATTTATGTTATTGTAATATATTAGATGTTAATGCTCATTGCTCTCTTAGTATAGTCTAGGAAGTCTATCTTATTTCTTTCTCTCCCCAAGCGTTTTACTTTACTAATACCCTGAGAATATGTAATCCTGGTGCCTTCTCTATGTACGTATTGTTAGTATATATAGGCCAGTCGCTTAAAAGGGAGGTAAATCTGCTCCTCATATAACTGTCGGGTCAAGCACTGTCAACCCCTTACAATGTAGTTTAATGTGTGTATTATTTTATAGTTTCGCCATTGTGATAGATGGCACTGCCAATTTGTCTCCCTCTTTAGCCACTGGACCTTACCTTTTTTGGCTTTCACCACTTCATTTTAAACTACAGTTCAACATACTATCCACACATACATGTTTATAGTTTGTTTGATATTGTAAATATCAGCTTTTCCTATACACTCATATTCAAGACAACATGAACAAACCATCACCAATCAAAAGTTGGTTTCAAATTCAATCAATACTCCAAACGTTTACAGTGAAACTGCCCGTCATATTTAACTGACAGTGTTATTATTATCTGTGTGTGTCTGATGTGAAGATTCAAACAGACATTCAATTATAGTGAGGCTTCATGTCAATATTTATTGTTTACCAAAATTGTTGTTATTGGGACTGTTTGTTACATACTGCATATACAACAACCATGAATGCTATGCTGCTTTACTTTTTGCGACCATACTGTTAACATTCCAGTGTTAATAGAGTTTTAGCAGGTGTCTGTCTACGTGAAACCTTTATAATTACATGTACTAAATAAGTAGTGAAGTTTGTTGGATTTAACGTTAATTGGCATATTCCACACTCAATATTTTTTAAATGGGTGTATTTCTTTTGTTAAAATCTCATTGGTGAATATATCGTCAATTTTTTTTATGCTGGTGTTTACAGAATACAAAAGAGAAGACTGCAGGTAGCAATTATTTAAATAAATTTTCCAAGTATTGTTAAAATTATGAGGAGATTTTAGAAATAAAATTACTTGAAAAAACCCTTATCAGAGTTTTGTGGTCTTCTAATATACTATTATACTTCAGCCATATTTTTTTGAAACTTTGTTTATTTGTGGTCCCTTATTCTTGGTGTTACTTTTTAAAGCACCCTTTAGGGTGTACAGATCACAAAAACTGTTGCCCACCTTTATTAATCTGATCAGCCCTAATCCTTTTTGTTGCATCACACGCTCTTATATTATTACCTTGTATTATGTTAATTCATGTGGCTAAAAACTGCTAGAAAATATCAGGGACCTATTGTTAATCCAGTTTCAATTGGATTATTTTAATATGGGCTCTCATGGCCTACGGTATAGATGGAAATTAAAATGGAAAGCTTTGTTATAGGGGAATATGTGTAGATTATTGACAAAGATGAACCATTCAACATACTGCTACCCTATATCATTAAAAAGGTTAAATGGCATTTAAGGACTCTACCGCTAGTCAGGAGTAAAAAATGTGACTCTTATCTTTTCGTGACTTTTGCAGCTATTTCCAAAGGATGATTATATTAACATATATATTTAGAAAGCAGAGGATTTCAAGATTCTAAATGCAATGTCATATTATGATTCGTTTTATTTTATAATGACAAAAATTAAGAAAAACGTCCAATAATTTTTTAAAACAGACCCTTGTTTGTTACTTTTATTTTTCTTAGATGGTTTGAGACTTTTTCTCCAAACTTGCATGTCTGTGTAGACCATTATATAAACTAAAAAACCGTCATAGGGTTTTTTCTAAATTCAAGTTAGTTTTTGAACAATTGATAAAAATATATGTAAAAAATACAATTCCACCCTAAAAAAATATTTGCTAAATATGTTCAAAACGAAAGTCAATATCAAAAAACTGCATGACAGTTTTTTAGATAATGGCCTTAAGATTGTCTGTGCCAAATTTCAAACACTTAGTGCAAATAGTGTACGAGAAATAAACGATTTCAATCATAAAAAACAAGAAAAATGAAAGCAGCGAAAACAGTCTAAATGTATGTAAGTTAATAAAATCGGGTTTGTTTGACGATTACTCCAATAAATTTAATTAACAACATGTTTTTTTTATAATTGAATGAACAGGCGAAATAGAATTGTATCTATCGCATTATTTTTTTTAGTACATAATTTTAAAACAATGTCTTTAAATGGCAGTTTTAACTCCAAAATCTTATATATGTCGGCATCACAGATTACGTTCACACCTTTGTTAATGACTAACAGTATGAGGCCTATTAATCTCATTAATCCTTTCCGCCCTTCAATATACATAATCTTCAAAGCACACATTTTACAATTTAAATCTAAAAAATAACTTCTAAAATAATACATTTTTTGGTCAAATTTTTTGTATTATCAAGATTATCAAAATTTTTCTCCTGACCAGCAGTAGTCCTTAAAACCATACTGCTTGACACAGACGGTGACAGGCTTTTCAAATTTTGGAAACACATTGGTCTTACACTTAACTACATTTCTATTTAAAGTGGGGGTCGTTTCATTCAAATATCTGGCTTCCATGGCAACATAATCAAACATTATAACACATTATAATTATAAACATTATAATAATAACGGCGTGAACATGTTTTAAATCATACCACTTGACCCAGGGTTTTCAAATTTTACAAACACATTGGCCTTGCACTAAACTACATTCTTATTGAAAATGAGGCCATTCCAATCAAATTTCTGGTTTCTATGGTACATTTCTATTTAAAATAAGGTCGCTACATTCAGGTTTCTGGTTTCCATGATCATACATTATAATAATAATAGTATACCAGACAATGTGAACACTTGTAAAACCATACCAACTAATGCAGGGTTTTCAAATTTTGGAAACACATTGGTATTGCACTAAACTACATTCCTATTTAAAATTTGGCCATTCCAATCAAATTTCTGGTTTTCACTGCAACATTATAATACAGAATATAATAATAGTATAACGGACGATGTGAACAAGATAAAAACCATACCGCTTAAAGCCGGATAGGCAACATAACGCTGTGTGTTTAAAAAATTATAAATAATTATAATAATATTTTTTTCCACGAAATAAAAAAATATTGCAAAGAGAAAGGGGGAGTCTGCACATAACATAACAGCTTGGTCCACTATCTGCTAGGGCTGTAACTATTTTACATGTATAGAGGGCTTTAGTGTGACATCACATGAAACAAAAGCGAGGCTCCTTGCTTGACAACTCAGGCTCTTGGTGAAAACAAATTAGAGACTGAGATATTGTTGAAACATTCAATTCTGCTGAATTAATAAATCTGGGTAGTTTAGCATAAAAGACCAAAGTCACAACTCCGAAGAACGATAAACAAGACATGTTTAAGATTCTAAATATTTCGGTTT
>JAVFBW010137380.1:0-13213 GCA_034783835.1 Mopalia ciliata
CTCGGTCGATCGTAAGAGGCGAGAAAAGAGGTTGCTTTCTGTTTCCCTTGTGTTTGCAGAGCTAAAGGGTAACGGGAAGCAGATTTGTTTGTGATGTTCTGTATATGTGTCCGTCGTCATGTAAGTGAAATACCCTTGAGTACGATGTTAAACACCAATCAAACAAACAAACAAATCTAATGAGACTCTGTATCTTCTGTTCTAAAATTGCTTATATTTGTTGACTTTGTTTGTTTACAGATGTAGCACGGCAATGATACTTTTAGCAGAAGAAGAAGCCAGTACCATTTTAGAGGTGACTTCAGTTTATAACCTATATATCATAACTCACAGTTTAAAAAGGGGAAAATAAATCTCTGATATTACATATGTTAAACTTTGTTAACGAAACACATGTCATCTTCTCTCGCTAAGAGAATTATTCGAAGCTAATCTGCATTACAAGCATTGGTGGATTGAACACATATAACCAGAATTACATCTATGCCCGGCCCCTTGGTGGATAAAGCATTGATAACATATCTTATAACTTCTAGCAGTTGGGACAGAGAAATAGGCTTTACCACATTTTATTGCTGTGGCCTGTCCCAAAACTAGAGTGTCCCAACTTATACAAGTTATAGGGTTTGTTGAATATTATACTCTAGTTTTGACAATTTTTTAACTCTGTAAAGCACTATTGGCGTAGAAGCTTATATATAAGAGAGTTGGTGTCTGTAGGAGTGGGTACATATATATGCAATTCTCTCATTGAGTTGGGTGAACATGTCATTTTTTGACAACATCTTAACAGCTTTCATTATTGGCAATGGTCGTCATTTTTACTAGCAGAGTCTACTCGTAACACAATATCTGATTGGTTGTGTAGAAGTTCCCTTGCAACTGCTCACTCGCTTGACAATAGCATTTGGTTATATCATATGCGCTTGGTCGACCAAGGGTTGTAATGCAGAGTAGCTCGGAATACAACTCTTGGCTAAAGAAGTGATGAATTATGCCGGCTATATATTTCACTGAAATGGTCACAGATCCGATCATGGGAGTAAACAGTGTTTGAATACCTGTTTCATTTTTATTTCGTGGAAGGCTATTTCATAAAAATGCTTCAAAGATAGTGTAACCGAGAATTTCTATGGAACCTCTAAAAAGAGCTAACTAAGATAACTCTTTAGTCACACACACCTACAAAACAATGGAGTTTTGAGGGAGATTTGTCAATTGTTTTGACACTTTGAAAGTATTCCCAGTATGCTATTCAATGCATAAGGGTTTTGTTCTTTCTAGTTTGTCCCTTGGATTGTTTTATTTTCCTTCTTCCAAAGGGAGATAATCCAAGTATGTTTTGGCTAAGGGGAGATAAAGAGTGTGTTGATCAGACAGTGATTTGCTGGAACATGTATTCAAACTCTCTATATTCCTGTCTGTGTACAAAAAATGAAAGGAAGAAATTGCTATACATCTGCCAAGCCAAAAAGTATAAACTAAACACATCTATTTGTTTGTCCCTGAAATATGTATTCATTAAAATATATTCAAAATCACTTTACCTCTATTCGGTTTCCTCTCGGTAATAAGGCTGTGTACGGTGTGAAGTTGACAATCTGTCGTCATATAAGTGAAATACCCTTGAGCACGACGTTAAACACCAAACAAACAAACAATCAAGGGTACTTCACTTATATAATGGCAGTGTAATCAATCAATAAACCCTCAGGCTAGGGGTAGTTTGTTTGAAGAGGATTCACTCAAAGCATTGTTAAAATACCCTTAAGCATGGCGTAAAAAACAGTCAATCAATCAATTAATCTCAACCAGTAATTGCCACGTAAACTCATCCATAAAATTGCTGTGTTGGGAAATTAATCTTCCTCTTGGGCTAAGAAAGCCACCTAAGAACACACTTTACAAAGTGGCAAAGTGGCCAAGGCAAATAAAAACAAAATAATATAATTCAATTTTTGACTTTGTTGTACATTTTTTGATAAATTCAACTGAATGTCACTTTTTATTTGAATTTATTTTAATTCAATTTTCAATCCTTGTGATTCATTTCAGACAGAGAAATTGTTTAAACAGGCGTTAAAATGTGCCGAATCTAATTATAAGAAATCACAGCAAACACAGAACTGTAGTGCTTCTCACGAAGCCGCTCATAGTAAGTACTTACAACTTATTCATACTGGATCATTGTATGTAGAAGGTCCAACGGAGGTTGTTCTTGACCAGGGGCGGTCGTTCAAAGCTCCTTTAGCCTAACGAGATAAAGGGTAATGGGAAGCAGATTT
Organism: Mopalia ciliata; assembly: GCA_034783835.1. Taxonomy (NCBI): domain Eukaryota; kingdom Metazoa; phylum Mollusca; class Polyplacophora; order Chitonida; family Mopaliidae; genus Mopalia; species Mopalia ciliata. The sequence continues at coordinate 2,286 of JAVFBW010137380.1, forward strand.
GTTTGTGATGTTCTGTATCTGTGTCCGTCGTCATATAAGTGAAATACCCTTGAGTACGACGTTAAACAGCAATAAAACAAACAAAACAAATCACTATCACTTAATTCAACGGTTAGTATTCCTTAAAAAGTCTATGTTGTACACCAAGTGGAAGCTGTTCTGTCTTCTATTAAGTAAACTGTATTATTTTACTCCTATAAGTCGTTGAGTTTTGCTTTCACCATTTATAGAGTAAAAATATGCTTGATAAAATCCGTAACACAGATCTAGATAATGGTTCGATAAGAATGATAATATGCAAAATATTTCGTAGATTTTACAGAAGATCTGCAATGTCTTCCAATGAATAAAAATATCGAGTTTGAACCTCGGGCAAACGAACACTACATCAAAAATAAGACTACGGGTTGAAAAACAGACCTACCCATGTCCTATTTTGGCGTTTTTCTTTACCTACCCAATGGCTCAAATGAGCTCAAGGCCCAAGCAAAAACTTTGTGATAGTTTTCTAATAAAAATGTAAAAGATGGCTTAAATACTTTATATAATGATTTTAAAGCCATGCTAAAAGATGTTAATTTGGTTTTTCTCAAAACGTCATTATTGGATATATGAGGGTGTGGCTTTAAGCCCTCGAAGAAGAGCTACCAAATTGAAATGAACAAGGCACCAATATCAGTTATGAAAAGGTAAAAGTTATTGCCCGATGCACTATGTATCGGATTTGTGATTTGTGCGCATGCGAGGAAATGAGTCAAAGTATTCCGCGGATTTGTATTTAAAAAAAAAAAACCCCACATCAAACAAGCCTGTTACTCGGGTAATATCACATTGAAACAAATCCCTGTTCCTGTCTTATATATGACTTTTTGCAAATAATTCAAATTTCGTCCAATTTAGGTATTTTAATAATGATTTAGCTCCAATGACATCATAATATACAGCTGCTACATTAAATCACGGCGTTGTCTGTGATCAATTTATTGACTGGGTCCAATGTTATCACACAAAAAAACGTGTACCCCACCTATAGCATTGACAGAACCTTTCATCCAAATCCTAAAATGACTTAATAATCAATCTACATCTGAACTGACATAATAATAACTTTAAGCGTAAATAATATCCTCTAATAATGCGTAAACTCATTGACGCCATTCTAATCCACATATTCAAACTGAGCCAAACAGGGACATTGTGTTCCTCATGCTCTCCGCCTAGGATGGCCTGATCAAAGTTGTATGCAGCTAGGTTATCACCGCTGTATTGTTTTCCCTTTACATCATTCCCACTCTGTACACACCAACCACCTGTTTAAGTTTCTGATCATTATTTACTTGCTTTGATGTTTTCTTAAAGCCCACCTTGCCTTACTAAGACACTGTTGTTACTTTTTATTGTTCACTAAACGTATTATTTTCACTCTGTTTGAATCCACTTGAAACTGTTAATCTATTCTTAATTAGGGGTTTAAGGCCGAGCCTAAGATCATAGTGCTGCTGCTTAGATCACTGTCGTTATTTTGACACGGAGTCAAAACCTGATCCGCTGCAAGCGTCAAATGAAAGAGGTCTTAACAGCAACGCTGTGACCGATGCCGTGGGTTTAAAAACATGGGGACCTCCCGCTGCTTCAAATGTGAATCTAGCTCCATAATTAACATACACGTTAAAATCCATACAATTGTGGTATATTAAGTATATGTTTCAAGTTCTCTTTGTTCAGTGAGTCTCACCGTTTGTATAAGTCTGGAGCCTATTGTTCACTGAGTCACAGGGAAGGAATAATCCAATATGGTTATTTGTTTGCTGGATTCGGATTTAACGCCATATTTAAAACTATTTCACTCAGCCCAACGGGTGACGACAGCGCTGACAACAAACAAAAACACCACAGGACAAGTACAGGACACTCACAGAACAATACAAATATATCATAAGTAAATCGGCTCCCTTTTCCTCTTAAGCTCAGAAAGTACCAGGGCAGCATGAAAGTCCCCCAACCACCCGTTCACTATGATAATGAATCTCCAAAAGTTTAACATACTGAAAAGGATGAGAATACCCACAGGCTCGCCATATTTAAATGACTAAGACATAGGTTTGGTTAATATCGTATTACCACTCAGGTCTCCTAATATAGTCTTTCCGCCATTTAGGGACTTTCAGTATAACCATGACTGGTTTAAGAGTAAACAAGAAGACGTCTGACAGAAACCATATAGGAATAATTAATGTTTTGGAGACAAAGATGAAGCCAAATCCATTCACATATTGCTTGATTGAGATTTAACACCAGAGTTATATTTTGATCACTTAAACGAATTTGTTCATGTCCAGTGGATGAAGAAACAACAGGACAGGGGAGCCAGAAGAGACAATATCAAGTTATCGCAAACAGTTTGGCTTTGTGCTGCCCGTCAGCAACGGGAAAATCCTTTCAACCGTCTGCTCCAAAAATAGAGAACAGTTCATATTATTACTGAGAGTTAACTCGAAATAGCACATTTATTTTAACAGATCTGTTGTTGGTTTTGATGTTTTGTTGGGTTTTTTTAAACAAAGAGTACAGAATTTTTTTTTACTAAGGTCAAGAGCAGTTCATATTATTATAACTGAGAGTTTACTGGAAATAGTATCTTTATTTTAGTATATACATGTACGTTGTTTGTTTTGGTGGGGTTTTTTGAACCGACGTCGCCAGCAGTTCATATTATTACTCTGAGTTAACTGATAATAGTGCCCTTATTTTAGTATATATGTTGTTGGGTCTGCTGTTGTTGTTGTTGTTGTTTTTAACAAAAGTACAAACAAACCTGTTGCTTATCTTTGCTTATCTATATCAGTGAACATAATCATGATCGTAATGGGGCTTTGGGAAAGTCTTTAAAAAGCTATTTGTTTGTGTGGCGTTGAAGAACAAAAATAGAGCACTAAGAACAATTTCCCCTGTCTGTATCAACCTCATCTATATTATAACTGTCATGACATCTCGAGATAGTGTAAAGGTTAATTAGCCTAGACGTGTAAATCTTTTAACAGAATACTATATTTATTTTTGTAACACAGTACCACATTGATTAATGCATCCATGTTCCCTCACACAATAACAGACAGACGTAATGGCGACATCAGGAACAAATCAGCACATTAATGTAACTCATGTCTCCCATGTTCCTCGTGAACATGTGGCGCTTTGTATAAGTGAATAAGGTTTTGGCGCAATCGTTATATTTTTCATAATAACGTTAATGTATTCATAACAAACAGGGTTTTTGTTATATATTCATAATGTGGGTTGAACTACTTAATGCAATGTCAACGACATTAACGATTAGTAAAAGTGTTTTCTTAACCCTGACTTTCATTTAATAGAATAACTACAGATTGAATTTATTTACTTTTTCTATACCTTGAAACATTTGTCCTGTATTCTCTGAGTAAAGTGCAATCAACATTACATATAATAGGGAACAGCAATCATCTACATTTCGCATGTAAGAAGCTTTGCAGTGTAATCTAGGGATGTTCACCGCTCAGGGATTTTGACCATTAGAGGCACATTCCTAGATTGTTCTTTAAATATTTTAAACCAACTTTACCAGATTGTCTAATCTGTCTCTTTGACCACTCCACTATCATGATATGTCGAGACTATTGACAGAAGCTATATTTATGACAATATAAAAAATGAGGATTTCAGAGGCATTCGTCTATTGACCGTTTGGGTTGTGATCGCCTCGAACTTTCAGTTGACCGTTTTGGTTGTGATAGCCTCGAACTTGTTGCGGTACGCTGACATTGCTCATAAATCCAAAGTATGCCCACTACAGCACATAGCTGTGTCTCACTAGAATGGTAAGGTACAGATTTGATCATCATCGGACCCATAGAGAATTCTGTTAATCATGTCAAAAGCCTGACTATTTGATAAATGCTGGCGACTTAGGGAGCATTTCCATCATTCGCTTTTTGTTTATTCGCCTTTTCTGTACTCGCCTCGGCGACTTGGAGGTGAACTGAAGGCGAGTTCTAGGCGAATCCCAGGCGAACGAAAAGAGTGGCTCGTGTACTGTAAGTGTGTATCGGGAATCCACATTTCATTTGACTGCGCATGGATATGTCAGCTTGTAAACAGTATATTAACTACGGCCGATTACCCGCCGCGCGGAACGAAATGCCACAAATAAGTCCACATTAGTTTAACACATAAATTTTCAACTAATAAAATACTGATTTAAACTATGAGACAAAAATATAATTCTCTTCATAATGACATGCGTTTTGTCTAATTGCATGTAAATGGCTGAATTAAATGTAAACTCTTCCTGCATAGAACAAGTTCACAGGGACACTTCACGGAAATTTTAATCCACAGAACCAGTCGTTGACGAGTCATTTTTGTAGTATTTGTCTTAAGTGTCGAGAAATCCTTGGTTTCAATGTTTTCAGACTAATCTTGAACTATAAAATATTTTCTTTAGAATTACTTACGTTTTGTGTCCTTTCAGGTAAACGGTTGGATAAAACTAAACCCTTCATGCGTAGAATTGAATGACGAGAACTGCTCACACAGCTGGACTGAATGTCACTGAAGCCACCAAACTAATTGATAAAAGTTAATCCCTGCTAATCTGTCTGATATTTGGTGATTTTGAAGGTCTATCATTGAATAAATTGATGAAAATCACGCTGATCAAAAGTCAACAATCAGTCAGCGTGAAGTATCTTGGCACGTTTTTTGTTCAATAATTGTCATGGAGAGAAAGTTTGTGAGCTTCTGCATGTTGGTATTAAAACATTTTTACTTTTACCTCCGATCATTTCAAAATAATTTATTTATCTTTTTAAAAAAAACATGCTCTTGTTTCAGAAAGCTTAATATACAATAGAGACTAAAATATCTGCATATAGCTTTGTGTTCCGAACTATATGAACGAATCTGCATGACTTTGAGCCGCAACGGCATCATCGCGTCCAGTTCGATTTTATCCCCACATATAGCATCAGCACACCCACGTACAGTGGAAATACCTAAGAACCTAGCGTAAAACAACCATTCATTCGATTATCCCCCAATCATTTGATTTGTACCCTAATGTTTGTATTTTTGAAGAACTTCTTACAAGCTTGGGTTTTTTTTTTTTACAAAACCGCTGGTTCAAAAATGTTGAAATACAAATAATTGTACTTTCGTCCGTCTATACTATACTTTCACATACTTAAAATACGTTTATAGAATGTATAATAATAAAAAAAAAACATTAACAAGCTCGATCGCAATTAAACAGCCACCTGTGCCTACATTTTTAGTTGTCGACATGTTTCTGGGCTGGACGGAAACCACGTTGTGACTTAAACAGTATAATGAGCGTGCATCTGTATTTTTGACATATTTGTTTGGTCGTTTGTTATCCGTGGAATCCCACTGGGTACTCGACTCCGTATGCTGCAGATAATCTCAAGATTAAATTTATTCAAAGAAATTTGAACAGTCCTGATTTGCCCTAATCTTATCTAATTGGCGTCGATAAATACGGTATTTTTAAGCTTACGGTGGGATTATTTGAACAGTTCAAACAGAGCTTGGATTTTAACAAATGATTCAGACGTAATAGCACTTATTGATTTTTAAAAATGGCATGTAGATAATTCCCGAAGTTGGCTCTTGCCTTATGTGATATTGACGGTTGCACCATGCCTCTCCAGACAGCATCAGTGCAATTTTCTGGACCAGACAGGAGCTGTTGTTTTAACAGTTGGTGAGTGATAATTATAGCGTAGATATGCATATACTAGCAGATAATTATGGCGTGTGTGTACCTTAATAATCCAAAACGGGATTGATAAATTCATCTGCATAAAAAATGTGTTGTTCTTCACTTGGCAGAATAAATACATGTTATATAAATTGACTCAAAAACTTACTCAACAGTTAAGAAACAATGTAAACTTATAATTTTCCGAAAAGAAGTGTCTTAAATCGAAAGTGAACAGCTGTCAATATATCATTTTGACAATGCATATATGATGAACAGTATCTGATATATTTAAAAGATAATAATATTTCTCTTCATGCATTAAGGGTTAATCATTTCAAATACACCTTTCTCTGCCACAAACCGATAGTGAAGTTCATTGATGAGTGTATTCAAAGATGACATTCTTGTGAGTAAAGTCCAGTTGCGTGAAACCCCTCACTATCATGTCACTTCTCTGCTAGCACATATTCCACATATCTAAATCACAAAGTGTGATCTGTGAATACTCTAAATTTACTTTCTGAAACAAAACTAACGAGACAATTAATTGTTATGGCAGTTTCTTTTATAACTAAAAAATGGTAATGTAAATGAAATTCAGAACAGAATTTTGTGAAAAATATTAAATAAAGTATTGATTGTCGGGCCGCGAAATCCATCCCTTTAAACACAATGTCAGCAATTACGAGACAAAATAAAAACAAACTTTATTAGGCCTTTAGGACATGCACTATTTATATAATATTAAACTAATATAGATTGTTTCCAATGAGATATATCGTCTTTTGATTGATTGATTGGCGTTTTACGCACACTATATAATGTGGTACACTGTAGTGGTTAGCAAATCAATTTGAAAAAATACATAATACCCAAAGTGAACACATTTCATCACCATCCGTCTGACTGGATTCAGTATATACAATTTATTTTCAAAAATCCTTCTTGTTATCATATAATCTCTGTGGAACGAAGAACACATTGCCACATCACATTGTATTAATTCTGAAAATGAATCACTTTCACTCAAATGTATAATATTTTTTGACGCACAGAGATGACCATATTTGAACACATATTTTGACTAAAGTTCGCTTGAAAGAAGAAACATCTCGGAGATAGGCGAATTGATTAAATACACTAACAGAAACAAAATTCTCAAATTGAAATTAGACTGCAAACATCGGCTTAGGCCACGCAACTTTTTCTTTAATTAGCAATATTAGTAATATTGAGATATAATACTAAACAGACAAATGTAGATATTCAGAAGGCATATCAGATATTATTTTATTTAAACAGTAGCGTGACAGTAAGACCTACTGTACATATATATTAATGTCTTGATCAGAAAAGAAAGAACCATTCCGCGAACTATGTGTGTTGGTTTTACTGATGCATGGCGTTGCTGTTGTTGTACTTTTTACGGTAATTACGGACTACCTTTGAGCTATAAGACTTGTTTTATTTTATGAAACATTATATAAAGCCACAATTAATAAATCGGACAACAGGCGGTGTACTGTCAAGTTTCGTTTTGTTTATCGGCACATTGAGCCGTGTTCATGTTGAATTGCTGAGTATAGACTCGCTGCTGTGACGAGTCCTTAGCATGAAATTATTACGTGACGCATAGACCACATGGAGCTACATGCCGCTGTGCTGCTGTATTGTTTCAACCGGACTATTTCTCTGGGCTTTTGTAAGGTCACCTACTGCAATCAACATAACCACTCGCCCTGCATTCGCTTGGAAATCAGGTTGTATTCGCGTCGCGTCGCGAATCAGGCGACTGTTAACCGAGCGATTCATGGAAATGCTCCCTTAAAGTTTTGGAAGATCAAGCAATTACCGGCACTGAAAACCTAAGCTCGTCATAAATTCTGACCATGAACAGTAGACTGCTATTTCTACTACAAAAAACTCAACGCGGACAAGGCTTTTGTCCAATTAACAAACTAGGATATATACGGTATTGGCTAAACAGAACCATTTAACCAGACTCCGGCAAAATTCTCTCCTCTCTTGAATGCCCTTTCCTTCACTTTGCTAAAGTAAGCTATAAAATAAAATATTCATCATTTATAACAAATCACTGTTACTCACTATATATTAAATGTGAAAAAAAAACCCACACAAAAATGAACACTTGTCTTGAAATAGTTATTTAGCAGTAGCATATATCAAAAGAGGTTAATGACATCCCCCATCAACGCTTCGGGGTTTGCACCTCCCCCTATGTGAAAAACTATAAACGCATAAATACCATTAAAATAACGATTTTATAAAACACACACAACATGCAAGTGCATACTTAATGGTGGTGATCTTCTCGCAGCCCCAGAAGATCGTGGGTTACTAGATTTGCGGAAATGGCGCTCTGGACATTCTATAAATTAAGTTGGGCCAACTCAATAATTCGGTAATAAATTCCTATTATTTACAGATGCCAAACGCATTATGACCTAAAATATTTGTTGTATTTTATGAAAGAAAGACACACATTGTACCCCCTCGATTTAAAACAGAGTTAAGATATGACTGATTACGCTTGCACTATAGACTACAAGTAAGTTCTAAAAGCGAAGGTAGCGCGTGGCTGTAGTTGAATTGAATATTTCTTAAGAAGGGTAGGCTAAATTTGAGCTCTGAAGGCGAGGAAGCGCAGACAAAAGATCTGGCTTTTTTGAGCAATACAACTTAGATTTCTCAACTAAGATACGAATGTTTGGTAATACAGGATACTGTTTGTTGTGATGACATCACACAGCATACAAATGCCACACGGTTGACAAAAGGCTTGGTACATGGTGAGAATTACAAAACATGGTCACATGGTCATATGCCTGACGCAGAGATTATTGAATTAAAACATGACATCAAATTAAACCTAGATGATTAATACTGGTCAATAAGTGGCATGAATCAAAATAATTCAGACAACCTTGGTAAAGGTGGGACTAAATATTAAGGTGGCCCGGTAAGCCACTGTCAAAGTTATCTCCATAGTCGACCTGAGGCTCGAGATTGTCTCAGAGATAAACAGAAGTCAATGTGAACATTAACATGTGTATTCAGTGTTTCGGGTAATTTCGAGGGTATATAAATATATATATATTATATATATAATTATATAATGTAATTAATATGTGGTTTTGTTACAATGACCAATTCATGGTACATTTTGCTCTCGTCCAGGTCATCGGGAGCCAATGATGTTTTTACATAAATAGTTTTATCCAAGAGACTACTGACTTTGTAGTCGGATCATATATAGAAATCAGGTCGAGTGTTTCTTAAGTATTTTGCTAAGATGGGGAATGGTTTACAGACATATAGGTAAGTCTCAATAATGCTTGAGTACTCAAGCAGAATATTTCTGAAACCCGGGCGTTTTGAATGAAATGTTGTGACACAATCAAGTGGTCTAATATAACCAGCATTGACGTACTTTCCACGAACGTCTTTTACCCGTTTATCGGAACTGAGTTAAATATACTTCCCAATTTGGAAGTTAATTGAATAGTGTCCAATTTTCATAGAAACCTTGCTCAATGCCGTAGTTGCTTTTTTTCTATGGGGTAGTTTATCCACAAATAAAAGCTTTGCAGCCGAATGTATGGAGCGTCGATTATCTGAGGACATTAACAACTCGTTCGGCTTTGTGTAGCTCATACTGACAAAAATATGTTCTCAGTGACACCTATTTGCTATAGAAAAGTGAGAAAGACACTGGTCCGGTAATCCACGCCCACAGTCATCTGCGGAGTGCTCTTCTTTTGCTCCATGGAACTATGAATTGAACACCATTTTAAATATAATATGTCTATATGTGAAAATGTATATATTATTTCTTTAAGCGGCATTTAGAAGCTGGTGGTTATAAAACACAGACACATTGTTATGGATTCTAGGTTTATTCTCACGCGACGTTTCGGTCCAGATCGTAAGACCGTTATCAAGCATATAAAGTTATAATCAGACAATCAAATATTTACACAATTCGTCAACGATATGATAAAATATGGTCAATGGCTTGATATATGTACAAGATATAAATGTCTTGAATCAGTGTAAACATGTATAGACATATATAAACATTTAACCAAAGGTTTTGGAGTATAGCAGAATGTTAGGGTTTTGAAGCCTATGTAGCTCTATTAATATAAGCTCAAAAACACATGCAGAGAGGAAAAGAAATTGCTTAACACTAATATATTTTAAATAAATGGGGGAGAAACATTTGCTTGCATATATTTGTATATATATATCTCTTACTTCAAGTCCAAAACCCCCAGACAACTAAACAGTTACACATTAGAACTAGGGTTAGAATCAGCTCCCAGAAGAAAATGCCACAATCACACAGTAACAGTGTCAGGCAGGTCCTCAAAATGTACGAAGGCGAGATTCAAACTAGATGCTTTATAGCAGATAAGGCGTTTTTTCTTGGACAACAAACTAAAAATGTTTATTAATTGGTAGACAATTTGAATTGCGATTCAGAAAATGTGGTATACCTTATATAACTTGTAAGAAGTGTCTGAAACAATATGTTAGTGAAACCAAAAATGCCCTTTGGCTTAGAGCCAACAATCATTTCAGCTCCATTAGATCCAACCTCATATCCCCAATAGATGAACATTTTGCTCTTCCTGATCATTCGATTAAAGATCATTTTGAAATCATGCCGATTGAAAAAACACAAGTTCTTCTCTCTGAAGAAGAAACCAAACAGAAACGCTTATAGAGAGAGGCCTATTGGATTCAAACACTCCAAACCTTGTATCCACTGGGTTTCAATTTGGAACCAGTTAAAGGGTATAAAAAAGGAAATAATTCCATTTGTTTTCCAATGTGACCAGCCAAGCACCCAGTTTGCTAGTCTCCTTTTACAAGAATATCAAAAGCTTGTACCTAAAATGTCTTCTCCTCTCTCACAAAGACCCATTATAGCATACAAGGGAAACAAAAATCTAAAGGACCTACTGGTTAAGGCGAAACTTTCCTCTGTATCAGACAGGTTATAACCTATTCTCTTTCGCAGACATACGTATATGTAGGCTGATTTATTCATATCCCATGCTAAATATCTTGTTAGTTACATTTTTAACACTATTTTATACACCATATCTGGTAATTACCTTCTCTCGAGATGTCTGTAGGT
>JAVFBW010137391.1:0-22753 GCA_034783835.1 Mopalia ciliata
ATCTACTTATTTTGAAAGCATCTGTTCATTGCTATCCGACAAGACACCATGATACCGACCTATATCGCCCATTTTTTGCTTCCAATCTGGCTTATTTCTCCCTCCGAATCTCTGGACCCAGGGAATGGAACAGACTACCTATTGATCTTAAGCTATTAAATTCAATGTCTTTATTCAAAGCCAAAGTCAAGGAATATCTTTTTAAGAAATATAACCCAGCTTAACGTGTTCCCCTATGTATATATGTTTTCTGTTAAAATCTTAAACAATAATTTGTCTTACCTTTCAATCATATATATCTGTATATCTATATATATGTACAAGATATGTATATATATATATGTATATATATAGTTCCCGGGTTCGATTCCCGGTGGAGGCAAGCAAATTTTCTCTCTTCATTTATTTAAATATATATATATATATATATATATATATATGTAGGTATGTATATATAATGTACATATATATGCGCCATGCCAATTTTTTCTCTCTTTAAATAATACTGGGATATAACAAGCCCTTTAGGCTTTATTCCCGCCATTATGTTCTTTTTTTACAATGAACTTCAATTTATTGTACTGCATGTTATTCAATGAACTTGGTGAATAAATTAACTTAACCTAACTTAACTTAACATCACCACGGAAGAAAATCGGACAACTTCGGCTTGCTTTTGCTGTATTTGTTGTTTACCATAGCCCCGTGTTATCTGTGCTTTATTGAACAATGGCAACTGTGGCCTTTCGTGAACCTCAGTAAGATTGACGCAATTGAACAGTATTAGTGAGGTAATGGTGTTTGATCTCAAGAGCGACAAAACCTGGGAGCGATTTTGAGATATAATTTTGATTAGATTAGAAGCTGGACGTTCGTCTTTTTAGTTTGAATCATGAATTCATTACTTAGCAGAGACTGTGTTTGTGCTTTTTAGCATGAATAAACCGAAGCCGTTTTGTCTTCAAGAAATCACTTTGTCGCCAAGTTGAGTTGTTTAAAACTATATACTACTACTTTCAATAATGTCTCGTTTTTGGTCGTTTTTTAATATACTGACTTCTTTGGTAAAGGTCAAAGAGCTTGTTGATGATCGTAGAGCAACATCGACGAAATAGTTAATCTAATACTTAACATTTAAGATTGTTTGGCAATGGTTAAAATTCATCAAAGCCTTCAACATCTGTGAGAGTGGATCCAAGTATCCTTAAAGCTTTGTGGTGTCTTTTTGTACCACTGGTTGTAGACGCCTCATCAGAAACGCGTTAAAAGCAAAAGTATATTTTGAGGAGTGGATTCCCCCTCGATATAGAAAGGCAACTTGTGGGCTGAGTAAAAAAAAATTGCGTTGGTGATTTTTTGACAGGGATATATGGCTGTTTACATGGCATCAAACTCCGATGCTTCTCTTGATCGCTATTCAACCCACTAAGCCAGCCATCGTAAGTGATGAATCGTTATACGAAGATATAGTGAACTGCATGAAATATTTGTGTTTGGAACAAATTTTACAATCAACTGACTAAACATACATAAACAACCAATTTTTGCCAGGATACACTCTTCAGATTTGGACGGTTTATCTGTCTTTTTTTTCTTTTCTCGGTCAATTGTATGTGACGGGTTCTTAAAAGAAGACAAGGTTATAGGAAGTGTAACAGGTTGTGAGATAAACGCTTAATCAGCTTCAGGTGGATAACACTTTTGCTGAGCAAACACTACGCTCGTAAAACCAGCGATCGGCTTACAGTAGTCCATACTGCTTGTACCTTATACGCTGGTTCATATAGCAAAGTTTTTCAATTAAAGAGCCGCGGACAAAATTATATTGGTAGGTCTGCTCACATGAGCATACATGTTTGCAAAATGGCGGAGCAAAGTTCCAGACGTAGGACTGTATGCTCATGTGACCAGATCAACCAATAGATTTGTGTGTGTCCAGCGTCTAACTCCACGGCCCTTTACCTGAAAAGCTTTGCTAAATGAACAAGCGTAAAGGGTACAGTCAGTATAGACTACTGTGAACCGATTTCTGGTTATACGAGCGTAAGCACACACTTCCTTACTTGTTTTAGTTATAGGCCTTTAGTTTCATTGTGAGATGATTACAGATGTAACAGATAGATTGATCTTTCTCATGCACCTTTTCATCACACGAAACAGAGGCATCGTATATTAAACCAATTTTCTCCCATGTTTTCTGGGGTGTGTAGTTTTAAAGAACAAATTCACTAGCTCAGACACTGGCGTTCTCCTATGCGCAGTAATAAGGTTCTCATGTCGACAAATGTGTGCGCCTCATTTTATTCCATTTCCAAACAATTTTAACTGTATTTTTGAATACCTATATCATACAATCATACTTTTAGCTGTATGGGTTAAAAGAACGAAAAATCAAACTTATTATATAATTTCATAAATAAACATTGGACTATTTAAAATCTCGGACTTAGTGGTAAAATGGTAGGGCCTAGGTTTCCCCTTGCTAGCGATCATCACGGACATTTGGTCCAATTAGTTCCGAAAGTCGAACTTTTGAAGAAACACTGAAGGTATTTGAAAACGGGTTACAGGTACATGTGAAATGTGAAAAAAAGGAGTACTGGCGTTTAAAGTACCTGTGTAGTTCATTAGGGTTTTGACTGCTAGTCCTGTTGTTGTTTGCGATAACAATTCGTGGAATAATATAATGAAGTCTATTATGTTGTCCAATTCTGTATTATCTAAGCCAGCCAAGCGACTGTAATTGTTTTCGCACCTTAGGTGACTCACTACATATGTATATGCTTTTCATATTGTTTCTCCCCTTAGTTTGACAACAGTGACAGTGTCCCTACTGAAACTTTGCTTTTCGTTGAATATACGACAAATATACGACAAATCTATAATTCTTGTTTGTTATCTTCTTTTCTAAACTTTGCTTTTCGATGAATATACGACAAATATACGACAAATATATAATTTTTGTTTATTCTCTTTTCTTCTAAACTTTGTTTTTCGTTGAGAAACTATAATTCTTGTTTATTCTCTTCTCTTCTAAATGCTACTAAAACACGATTTGAAGGATAATGTAACTTTCTCAAAGACAAGCCTCTGGTTGCGTTTAAGTTTTGTATTATAGGATTGATGGAGTATCTCATAAATCAGGTTGTGAAACGCAAACGCGTGTACTGATTTAATTCTGATTTGAATGTCTGCCAATATCAAACTTTTCCTTCTACGATTATCTCCCTTTTGATGGAAGAGTTATCTTCCTCTTCATCTCTCCACGCAATATTGAAACGTTATCATATTTAACTTAGCAAATTTTGAATCAACAAACGGTTAATAATCCTAACCATCCATGGTTAATAACTGTCACATGAAACCCACCCACTCCCTCCCACTTTATGAATAAGAGAAAAATCTGTTTTGAATATATACTGCTGGTCGATGTTTTTTCTGTGCGATTTCCGGGATATCAGAACTGGATTGAATTGGAGATGATCATCATCTTTCATCATGAATTTCCACTTTCTTCGGTGAAGAGGTTAGAAACATTACGTAGGGTTTCCACCACGACAGTAGACTTTCACTCACCATAGAATTTGCGGTAGTCGATACAGAAGGTGTTGTATCAGCAGGTTTGATATATTGATAATTCACCAATACTTATATTTGATGATGTGACCTTGGGAACCCAGTTGATGGGCCCTTTATTGATTTGACTTGAATTATTGTTCATTGGCACTATTGATAGTGCACGGAGCACAAATTGAGTTCTCCATGTTTATATTTGTGGTATCGAATGGATGATCCAATTGTTGTTGGGATCGAATTTGCGGATCCCATTATTGTTGGGATCAAACTTGCTGATCCATGTGTGAGTCAGTAGATACTTGAATCCCAGAATCTACAGTCTACTCAAATCTAATGCGTTTATTGATGGGTGGGCAGATATCTGCTTCCCAAGGTCTGCTCACTTCGTTTGAATTGATTTATTTTGATTTGGAGTCATGCCCAATACCTGATAAGTTCGCAGGTCGGTATCCTCAATTGTATTTGGTGATTAAAAGCTGCAGCCAATCAAAATTATTTGTGTTTGTTGTTCCTTTTGTTCTTTTACAGCTGGAATTCAGCAAATAATAGTTCCATCACAATGCATGTAGTGGACGGGGCTTTGTTTATCGGTTTTAGTTGTTCGTGAACGACATGAAGGAAAGGTATTGTTGAGAGAAGGGGAAACGTGTTTCCCTCCGGTTTTCCACCTTAGGCAAGAATCAGTCAGAAGTGGATAATCCGTCGTCATATAAGTCAAAAACCTTGAGTACGATGTTAAAAACCAATCAAACAAACAAACAATTAAATGATTAACCTTGCCACCAAACGTTTAAAATCGGCCGCAGTGAGCAGGGTAAACCGAAGGCACTAGATGCGATATCGCTGTCTCACTTGACTTGTCCAATACAAATATTCCAGATAAAACTAGATAATCAACTCCAAATTGTTTCTCTCTTCACTTATTTAAAATATATTAAATGATTATATATATATAATGTATATATTTTTTTAATAACATTTGCCCAAGGCCATCTTAACGAATGTGCTGGCTGGACAGTTGACCGGGGCTCCAAGAAAACAAATATTTAAGTCAAACACATGCATGTCCATGGCAAATTCCATTACAATGTATAGGAACGTGGTAAAGACGGTAGCATACAATACCAGCGCAAATAGGTCTATCTGGCCAAACATTTTCAAGTGAAGACTTCCAAAATATTTGTGTTTGAGAGAAATAGAACACTGGTGCAGACGAGGTTAACAACCATTCAAAATGCTTTCAGTACTTTCGTTATTTAGACATACTTAGTTATGAACATATTCTAGTTCCGAGAATTATCTACCCTCGATGTGGACAACTTCAATCCAGGGGTGGATTTTTTTTTTTTTTTTTGTATAATGTATTTTCAATTAAAGGATTTAAATCAAATTGGTTGTTCAGATTTTGTTCATTAAAATGTCAAAATCTATCACATTAAAGCCCATAGCGCTCAGATGACGTCATTGCAAAGTCAAAATATGTTGACCGTTGTGCCCACCATTAACCTGTAACACAGCAGGACCCGTCTCGGCATAGACATGATCAATCGACGAATACGGTTTGGCAGAATTCTCTTCCATTCTTGCTCAAGAGCCTGCTGCAGTTCTTGCAGATTTTGCGCGCTGGATATGGGCTGCGCGTGTGTCTTTCTAAATCATCCCACGAATGTTCTATTGGGTTCAATTCTGGTGATTTGGACGGCCAGGGCAACACTGTTATGTTCTGAATGCTGTTGTTTCAGTACTACGACAATGTAAGGACGTCTGGCGCGTAAGTCGTTTTGACAGTTTCTGACTGTCTGTGCCGATATTCACTGGAGACCTGGGACATTTGATGGGGTTTCTGTTGCTGTTATGGTCCGGTTTCTCAGATGAAGTATCCGTATGTAGCGATTTTGGGCTTTTATACCCATTAAACTCGCTTAATGAAAAGGCATGATTCACACGTGCAACTGTCCCAAGTTTTTTCCTACGACTTCTTCGTACAGCGTTACACAAAGACTGACCCAAAAGTCACACGTGATCAGCAGCCCCTATCAGGTGCTTAAATCCAACTATCAGACATTTACATTATAACATGATCATGTTTTAATGTCTCAAACAAGCAAATTTTTGGAAGAATTCATGTTTTAAATTTTGTTTGTGATGTTGTGTTTCTTTTTTTGGGAGAGTAAAAGTTATCCTTGCAATTAAATTCAAATCCAGCGTTGGTGTTCTTTATTTATTACTGTGTTGCTAGCAAAACGAAAGTTTTACTTTTGTAAAATAATTTTATTTTAACAAATAATTATTTTGGAAAGTTTGGTAAAAAATTTTAAAAAATCCATACCGAAAAAGAAAATAAATTTTACCAATATGTACAAGCCCTTGTTTGCGTTCATATGAAAAGTAGGGCGCCCTATTATTTCAAATTAATAAATATTTTTCTCAAACCTGGTCATTCTTACAAAAATAACGCTTTAATTATCAAAAGTTTTGTACGTGAAACTTTATTACGACATGTTTATAAACAATATGCTCCGTGAAGAACTGTCGGGAGCAGCAATGACGTCATAATAAAACACATGTCTGGCTGTATGTTTCAAAATGCTTATTTTGTCTGTGGACTTGACCAATGTCTATGATTAACCCATACATATATCCCTCTTCTCTCGACCTAACGAGTGCGTTGCCACGTGATGTGGTTCATGCGAAATTCTGTTATTTATTCTGGTAAACAAAAAAGTACACAGGGATCTAACAAAGCTAAAACAGGATACTGTATGCGTCAAAGCAGCTCCCTAGGAGCGGTTGCTTCGCCAGGGAGAGACAAACGGAGGCAAGTTTCCTAGTAAAAACACACTATCATAAATGGAAATTAAAGATTAACGGAAGACAATTTATTGTTAGACCTCTTTAGGAATAATATACATTATTTCGCTTATATGGTAAAGAGAACTTTCAGACAGGCGGCCTATGCTATAAGTATAAATATAATCCAAGTCCATGAGGTAAAGGTTATAGCATCCTCGGGCCTACAGCGCACAGAGTTTATATAATTTTTTTATATATACTAGTTATTGTTGACAACGTTTCTAGCACCATCCTGGACTCCAGTAACCACCGAAGTTTGCAGGGTCCCCGGCTGGGTCCAAGTAAGGGTCGTGTGGGGGCGCCATTGTTTTCCAATGTTCAAATATTCTGTTGCGTAACTTTTCCACTATGTCCGGATGTTGTGCAGATATCTCATGGTGCTCAGTTGGATCAACTGTCAAAATGGAGAACAAAAATCATTATTTAATTAAAGATTGCGGAAGACAGACCACACTGCAAGGACATATAGCTGTGAGTAAATGCATGATAAGATATTAGGACTTTCACCAGGATTACTATCAGTATCCCATCCCACAATCCAGGTAAATAAAACAATTGAGTTTAAATTACCTGCTATGTTGAATAGACGTGTGTGGTTGAGAGATGAGTTCATGTTATTTATCTGCTCAAAGACGATATCTTGGGTGTTCTCCGGCATCCTTTCGTCGGCATGAGGAAGGGGAGGCCAGCCATGGAAGGGCCCGGGATCCCCTAATAGAAGTTTCCAATCCCCCATCCTGAATAAAAAATTTACAACAGTCTAAAATGTGCTGCAAGGTAACAGATGCCAACAAAAATGACTCGTGTTTGCAATCTACAGAACGGAATCTCGAAATATACCAATTAATTCTCTTTCTTTTCAAATAAAATAAAATGCTGAGCCATATTCGTACTTATTCAGAATCAGGAGGATTGGGCAGAACCAGCCGGAAAGACAAAAACTAGGAAATATCCTAGGAAACGTCAAACAATGGTACACCATTTACCATGAATGTTTGTAACAATTATAAAGGTAACACAAAGTTGTTTAAAAGGCATATGAAGCTGATTTACTAAACTTAACACAAGGCTTTATGGACTAAAACTTCTAGTTTATTACGGGTGCAACGTTTCCACACAAAGTTTTCAATACAACCGGCACTGAGGAATCGCTCTGCTTTAACAAGTGAACTTTAATGGACAAGTTATAAACCAGTATATCTAGTATATGCCAAGTGACGGTTTTATTGATTTAGTGAGGACATTTTTCCTGGCGATTCTGATAGTCAACCAACCCGCAGATATTTAACAGTATGGGAAGGAAACATTCCTTGATTTCAGTATCAACAATCATCGATATATGACGCTTAAGAATCTCCATCCTACTACCCTCATGCCGGCGGCTGAGGATCAGTACGTGGTAAGCGTGTTGATCTTCAGATCCCACTTCGGTGTACGGCTCTCGGGTTCGAGACCGTTTGTCGCCCGCATTTATACAAGTCACAAGACGTATAGCTCCTACAATCACGGGGTGGTATTCCCAAGTGAAATACCCTTGAGTACCAAGTTATAAACCCCAGGCAAACACAATAAACGCACTGCCCTGTAGATCATAGACTAGATGGACCAACCAGTTTCTCTCCATATATTAACTACAAAGTATTTCCACAAGTTAAAATGAAGAAATTATTGAAGCCCAAATAAGATAGCAATAGCAGGCCTATAAGAAGAAGTCAGCAATATTGCTTGGCAAGTAAATACCTGATGGCAGCGTTGGGGATGAGTGGATCCAGGTTGTAAACAAATTCCTCTCTGGCTGATGGCGCGCCTTTAGAGATCATGTCCCACTGGTCCACCCCATCCATGTTGGGATCCATCTTATCTGGGTGACAAATTAATAAGAATAATGGTAATGAATTCAAACAGGCGAAGAACACATTAAGGGGAACGTTATTGGATCACGTTGTGTTTTTAACGTTGCTTTGTCAAATACTTATGTATCTTTTTCAAATAAACTTCCATTGTGATACGACAGAAAATCTTACATATGTATCTCGCTTTTTGGAGTATGGGTTATACGTTCGTTTACAGCATTGCATGCTGATGTAATACAAGAAAGAGAATATCAACTGAAATTAGAACATACAGAAAGATGGCTTTTTTAAAATAAAATCAAGAAGTTGTTATCCTTACTTAGTTGTTCCCTGTGATACAGAATGATTGTAAATGACTTATTAATCTACAAAACGCGTACCTTTTTCCATGCCAGCAGCAGATAGAAGTGTTGGAACCCAATCTACAGCGTGCATCATTCTGAAACAAAGGTAAATGTTCATACTAACGTTGTTGTTCAACTTCCTAGAGTCTCACACTAGTGTACACACTCCCACACAAGATACGTTTAAAATGTATAGAGTCTCACACAGCGTACACACACACACACACACACAACATAAGCCTACGTGTAAAATATATAAGGGAAAATATATAAAAGCACCTTACCCAGTGTTAACATAGCCGGTTTTGGAGATTAGGCTTGGACTGTAGACAAATGCTGCACCTTTAGTACCTCCTTCCCAGATAGTGACTTTCCCTCCTCTAAGTGGTAGGTTGTTTGCTCCAGCGTATGTGGGTCCACCGTTCTATGGACAAATTAACGATCAAATGATTAACAACGCTAAAACATGATTACAAACATCTGAGCTACTCCACCTAATCATTTACTATACCTGTTTCCGGCCCACATGTCGGGGCGTATCTCACATTAATACAATCACAACATTCAGAAGACTTATAGAATGGAAAGGGAAAGGCCACAACATGTGTGCCGAAAGTTCGTACAGTAAATGTTTACGCTGTGTAGCTTTGGATTTTAATACAAGTTACGAATAAGTCTTAAACAATATACAGACACTAAAACAGTGGCAATAAACACATATGTAAATATGTGTCGTAGGGGAAATAGTATCTGTTAATACCAAACATGCATACCAAGCCCCTGAAATGCGTATTATAAGTGTACCATCGATAAGTCCAAAAATAAATAAAATCATTAACTATCAAATAAAAATCAGAATATCAGAATAAAACATAAAGGATCAATTCAGCTGCCGTGGAACTTACATCCGCAGTGAACACAATCAATGTGTTATTCAGGAAGCCATGTTTATCCAGAGCGTCTGTGATGTTCCCGATCGCCTCGTCCATAGCGGACACCATTCCTTGAAAAGATCAAATATATACTTAATTACGAATACAGCCACTGACACAAAGTGTCTATTAACATATTAAATAAATTTGAAAAACAAAATAATAAAATGCATTGTTTTTGTCAAATTTATTAGCTGTGCTTTATTTTCTGCACATATATTTTTAATAAATGGAGAGAGAAAAATGTGCTTGCCTCCACCGGGATTCGAACCCATGTAAGTAATGTTATCGTTGACTCAGGGGAAAGTGTGTTAAACGCCAAGGGCGATTGAGAGAATAATTCACCTTATATTATTCTATATAATTGTTCGCATTAATATATTTATGCAAATGTAAGACCATTAACAGGTCGTTCATGACCATTTTCTTACCACAGTAAACTCTTCTGTCTTGATTTTGGATTGTGGAATACATATCTTCATATTTCTTAGGCACCTATATTACGCAGAAAAATAAAAACGAGTTAAACAATATAAAAAAATCCTTGTATGGTTCATTTGTCCACTTTGCTTTAGGGAGACAGGGAAACAACTCTAGTGACCATTCACTGATGCTGATCCAACTAAAATAATTTACAATTTGCAGATTGTTATATATTAGTTAGAAGTCTATTTATTTAGGTTTAAATAGTTTGTGCTATTGTGTTACCTTGTGTATATGGTAGAAACATAAGCCACGTAAAATCCCTATCTTACCTCTAGTGGTAAATGTACGGCCTGGAATGGTAGATACATGAATAATGGGTCCCCATTTGGATCACTTTGGGATATGATATCAACAGCCCTTTGTGCAAAAACATGCTGAAAGTAAACACAATATTGACGATACCAGGTAGATGTCCAAGCGGATTAATACACGATTATTGAGATTTTCCACAAGTTTTATAATATAAGACATTTATTATGTGTGCACACATTCAACAATAATCCACACCGTCAATATGTTTTAAGTGGATGTGCACACATTCAACAATAATCCACAACGTCCATATGTTTTAAGTGGATGCGCACACATTCAACAATAATCCACAACGTCCATATGCTTTAAGTGGATGTGCACACATTCAACAATAATCCACAACGTCCATATGTTTAAGTGGATGTGCAAACATTCACCAATCATATATAACATCCCTAATTGTTTGAGATGTGCAAACATGCATTTATGATCTATAATATCAATAGATGTTTTGAGTTGATATCCACACATTCACTAATAATATATTCCATCCATAATAGTTTGAATACGAAGTTGAAACCCAATGAGAAAAACAAACATATGTTGAATGTTTCATAAGTAACATAAAGTGACAATTGGTGTTTAGACCATTTTTGTTAACATATGAACTTGTGTAGCCATGAATGAAGGCAAAACCTTCACCTTCGCTGCAAAGGATGTCAGAGAAAGCAGACATACAGCATACATGACATGACACTTGTAGACAGGAGAATATCGGGATCAAATCGTCACACGGGCTATACTCACTGTAGAATAAGTGCCGTTGAAATCATTTGAAGGTTTAGTGTTATCTCTGAAGTCCACACCAATCATCGTATTAAAAACTGTCAATAGAAAGCACACAATCAAGCATGATGGCCATATTTTTAGATTCCACAGTGTTAATGAAACGTAACGAAACAAATAAAATTTGATTAAATGCAACTACGTATTCAAGTTCAATATTCGTATAAATATTCAAAGAGTGTTGACGGGGAGATTAGTTCTTACGGCAGTTTTTTCGTGATATCAGTTTTATTAACAAAATAAGCTGTAGATATTTGAAGCACATGACCAGTCACTGTTTTAACCCTTATAATCACAATTAATATGGTTACAATCGTATAGTACACCTGTTGTCAACTTATCGAGACCAGGTGTTGCACGACAGGAAAATATGGAGCTTGTAGCGCTATCGGGAAGATGGCTCGGGTAACATATAAACCTGATTGGAAAACGTGGGTGAAACCAGCCATATTAACTTTAATTATGTATAAGCCCAATGACAATAACAAATTGTATCTTGTGAAAGTCTATACAGTCGATATATATCCTTTGATATACAAGTCAACACAAATGGTATTGCACAATTATGTTTATTTTAACAACATGTGAAGAAAGCGTTGCTCGTTTGATCAATCAGCCGAAATAAATGTTTAACACATTCAGTCAAAAGATTAGGACGCTTCAATATGTATTTCACAAAACAGATCCGTGAACCTTACAAGCTGTGATCTGACAAGATTTGGTATTATTTGGTGCGCTTTGCCGCACCTATATGTTCGTTTGTATGTTTTATTGAATGTGGTTTAACGTCAAGCCGAAAGGGTTTCACTTATATGATGACGAATTGTCTACTCCATACTCTGCTTCTCTTAAAACGATGAACAACCGGGTGGGGGGGGGACTCTTTAAAATCTCCTTGCGACTATCAGTTTCCCCTTGCACATAAAATGCATTATATATATATTTGTAATTGAATTGTGATTTTTAAAATATGATGACATTGAATGTCATTTGATCCACCTCGAAGAGCCTGAATAAACGTGGGAAAGCTATAAATAATACATGAGTAAACAAAATAAGTAATAGTTAAAGACAACAGAACTGAGTCTATATATTGGTTACCTCTGGAATGATTGTAATAGAACTCCATGCCCTCGTAATAACCAAGGAAAGTATCGAACCCGCGATACGTTGGTGTGTAGCCCCAGTTACAGAAACCAAGATGCCACCTGATAATCGAATATTATTAAATATTTAAATCATATCAAATTAAACTATCAAAAACAGTTTCACCTGGAAATCAAATAAAATTAAATTCTTGTCAGCAAGTTTATTTCTTTTTTCAAGGCTCGTGATGAATTATCCTCCCGGTATGAGAGTGTTATTGGAGAGCAAATGTTAATCTTATCTACCATCGGTTAATTTGACATGAAATTTATACAGTTTACTTTTCTCCATATACTCTGTCTATTACATTAAAGCTCTGTATAACGGATTCAAGTATGCTACTAGTTCAATAAATCGTATTGGCCTAGTTAATTTGATGATTTTGATAAAAAAAATTCTTACTTGCCAATCATGTGTGTTTGGTAGCCAAGTTTCTTCATATATCCGGGCAGGAGTGTGTAGTTCTGAGGGAGGCCCGTGGCCTGGGTTGGGACGATCACGTAGTGCTGTAACAAATTATATGTTCACAATGACCTTCGTCGTTGATTTGTCTACACATAGATGTCAACAGATAGATTAAACACAGTCTTATAATCACGTTTTGGGTAATTTATATGTAAAGCCTTTAAAAAGGACTGATTGATTGATTGGTGTTTTACGCCGTGCTCAAGGGTATTTCGCGTATATGATGGCGGTGTGTTCCGACAATAATTGACACTACCATGCACAACCATGATGTGAAGATAACATTGCAAAGTAAATCTTCCTCCAGTGTTAAGTAAAGTCCGCATTGCTACTCTTCAAATAAACTGCATTTAGCTAGACGGCACATTTGACTTATAAGAATCTTTCCATTGTATTGTATGTTATGCAAACCGCGGCGAAATTTCCTAATCAAGCACATCGCGTTCTATTTTCAAATTATGCTATGCAAAGGCTGACGTTCAGATCGTGAACTCAGCACCGCTGAAAGCTAGTCAAGCTTGAAAATTTTCAATTTACAAAAAATGAGCATTCAAATTCTGTTGATCAATTTAAGATTATATATTATTATGGTTTATTCTGCATCTGAGCAGGGGCTGATAGAAGTCATTTTCTTGAGTTATAGTTTCAATTGATTTGATTTACAAAAATTAAATCAATTTTTCCATTGGTTGCCATTTTATATTGACAACACCTTACAACTTTTAAATACAAGCTCTGATTGAAAGCATTTTTTTTCCAAAACATTGAATGATCGTAGTTGAAAAAAAAGGTTGAATAATTTCAGCTAAACGACCTTTGTCAATGTGTGTATAGATGTAGAGTATGTATATACTAGTGACACATGTTACACTGAACCAGGGGAGAATACTGATGAGACAGTAGATATGCACCAGCCAACAGACATACCCCGGTATATCAAACTTGCCCCAAATATACGTCTTTGCATTTCGTGATTAGAGTTGATACAATAATATGTTAAAGTATAGTGGCTATTTTGCTGGAACAGAAGACAAGATGAGAATTCCTGCTCTATCCACACTCACCTGCATCCCTGTGTGGAAGGGATAGTAACCCGTCATCCAGGCACTCCGTGACCTGACAACAGACAATTGTTAAAGTGAATGGTCACTTTGACAAGGATTCTGGTACTTAAACACACAAGCCTACTAGTTCTCTTGAAATAAGGAAGTCTTGGTAAATAAATTGTCTCCATAAATCATGTACAAGAAGGATTAGGCCAAGTTTTGTGCAGATCCTATTTGAAATGTCCCAGAATGAGCGCTGTGTTAATACTTTAAAGGCAGTCTCTATTCGAATCATCTGTCGATTCATCACGATCTTCATTACAGTTATTCTCCGAACGACATAAACCTGACCAATATCGTGATTCGATCAATTGCTAAGTTGGCTGACTGATAGATCGATGAATTGGCTGATCGATTGATTCCTAAGATTGCGCTAACTCAAAGATACATAGGAAAATGATGTACATCTACAGCATAGTATAGGGGCAGTATGGGCTATACTGTAAGCCGATCGATGGATATACGAGCGTAACTAGTGGGGACACATTTGTCAAGTTTGGCGTAATGCCAGCCTAACGGGGACGCACATCTTTCGATACTCGATCAGCTTTCACTGGAGGCGCAAAATTCTGGTTTTTGTAAAGCCCAGTGGGGACACGCACCTTTCAGCATTACTTGGGTACATGCATGTCTTTGCTTTGTGCCAACCCAATGGGGACATGCATATCTTTGCTTTGTGCCAACCCGGTGGGGACATGCATATATTTGCTTTGTGCCAACCCAGTAGGGACATGCATGTCTTTGCTTTGTGCCAAACCCATGGGGACATGCATATCTTTGCTTTGTGCCAGACCGGTTGGGACATTCATATATTTGCTGTGAGCCAACCCAGTGGGGACATGCATGTCTTTACTTTGTGCCAAGCCAATGGGGACATGCATATCTTTGCTTTGTACCAACCCAATGGGGACATGCATATCTTTGCTTTGTACCAACCCAGTGTGGACATGCATGTTTTTGTTTTGCGCAAACCCAGTAGGGACATGCATATCTTTGTTTTGTGCCAACCCAGTGTGGTCATGCTTGTCTCTGCTTTGTGCCAACACAATGGGGACATGCATGTCTTTGCTGTTTGCCAACCCAGTGGGGACATGTATGTCTTTGGTTTGTGCCAACCCAGTGGGACATGCATGTCTTAGCTTTGTGTCAACCCAGCAGGGACATGCATGTCTTTGCTGTGTGCCAACCCGGTGGGGACATGTATGTCTTTGGTTTGTGCCAACCCAGTGGGGACATGCATGTCTTAGCTTTGTGCCAACCCAGTGGGGACATGGATATCTTTGCTATCAACTCAGTGGGGACATGCATGTCTCTGCTATGTGTCGACTCAGTGTGGACACATATGTTTCAGCATTCACAGGGGAATTGCATGTCTTTGCTTTGTGTCAACACAGTGAGGACACATATTTTCCCAAGGCGCATGCATTGAGACTATCATGCCCATGCTGTCTGGCAACCTAGGAGGAACCTCCACCTATCTTAGCATTGGATTAACATAAAGGGAAGTTAGGGAGTACACTGAATAATGTCATAGCTAACCACTTTACAAGGGAGAAATATTTGCAACTATAAACAGTACACGCGCGCTCTCCTATTTCCTCATCAAATAGTTCAATACATACGGTGTACACATAGGTTGGACGTATGATGAATTCAGGATGACCCCTTCTCGCGCCATTCGGTCAAGGTTAGGCGTGATAACTTGAGGATTATGCCAGCCAACATCATTCCATCCTGTAGCAGAAATTACAAATGAGACATTTTATAATTCTGGTCCTATATTATCACGAATAAAGTCACACTTGTGCCGATGACCATACCAATCTGTTTTCTCTAATAAACATGTGTGCTAAGCTTGTACGGAAAACCGTTCCAACATATATTCAAGAATTAGCTAATGTAGGCCTACTTCTAGCCAATCATATATTAAAAAGTGACTGTTGTGTCGACAAAGTAGTTAAGTTTCGAACGACAAATTCTCTACATACACTAACGTAATTTTATGGAGATATTGATAATCCAGCCTATAAGAAATACCGTCGAAATTAACCCGGAAGATGCAATGGTTGCATTGACTGATTGAGACGAAAGTCCGCCTACAGGCACGATAACGGATAATAGTGGTTAAATGAAAAGACGTAAACTATTATAACTATAAATAAACAGAATAAACAGATATAATTTAAAAAATAAGTAGATATAGGCATGACACTGTCAAAATGTAGTTAAGTTTGATTCAGATATTGTATATATAAGAGTTGATTAAATGTTATTTGAAAAGAAGATTGAACTTAAACATAAACAGATAAGATATAACAAGATTGTGTTAAGGCTCTATTTTTACACTGTTCTGAAAAAGTTCCTTTGGATTAAAAATGTCCATTTTGGGATGACACAGATGTCCTTTGAGGTTTTCAATGTCCATTTTGGGATGACACAGATGTCCTTGGAGGTTTTCAATGTCCATTTTGGGATGACACAGATGTGGTTGGGGGTTTTCAATGTCCATTTTGGGATGACACAGATGTCGTTGGAGGTTTTCAATGTCCTTGGGAAACAATCAATTTGTCGGATATTTATACAACATTAAGGTATAGTAAAATGATTATGTTTCCCATAGGTCTGGACGGACATGATATATTCAGTGCCCCAACCAGGTAAGAAGAACTACTCTTGAATTGACACCCTATATAAAAATAATAAACCGGCCACCTGTCTGCGGACAAATAAAGGCGAAAGATTGAATAAATGGCATAAGTCAGTTTTCACTACTATATGGATGATTCGTTTTGTAACATAGACATTTTATCTGTTTTTGAATTCTTTTTGTTTTACCACATATTTATTCTGATGCGGATTCCAAACAACTGAAGAGAGACAGGAAAGACCATTCAAACATAGACCTTTATTGACAAACCCTCCTCTAAATATTCTGGCTGTTTAGCACACTTCCTTTCTTTGTATCATGAAAAAATCTTCATATTGTCAAAGTGTCAAGTACGCCTACAATGAATGAAATGCTTCTTATTTTGTTTCATTGGTGTGATTCTAAATTAAGGGACATTTGTTTCAGGAGTGAGTGAGTGTGTGACGAGTGTTTTACTCCGGCTTATTATTTCATTCCATTGGTGTGATTCTAACTTAAGGGACATTTGTCTCAGGAGTGAGTGAGTGTGTGACAAGTGTTTTACTCCTGCTTATTATTTCACCTTGTCGTGAGTTTGGAGAAAATTTGAATTGGCCATTGTTATTAAAGACGACCTGTGAAAGCTTTCTGTCGCCTTAAGCTGTTCCAATTTGATTTTATCAGACAATCAGTGATTGTATTGATCAAAGGCCTATTACAACCATAAATTAGAATTATTCTCAAATTGAGATTTTTGTTTATCACTCACTCTCGCTTAAGTTTTTTTTAATCATTTTGACTTCTTCCCATTATGTGACGATTCTTTCCCCATTGTGTGACGATTCTTTCCCCACTGGTGACGATTAACTCCCCATTGTCTGACGATTCTCTTCCCATTGTGTGACCATTCTCTCCCCCATTGTTTTACGATTAACTCCCCATTGTGCGACGATTCTCTCCCCATTGAGTGACGATTGTCTCCCCCTTTATGTGACGATTCGTTTCCCATTGTCTGAAGATTCTCTTCGAATTGTGTGACGATTCTCTCCCCATTGTGTGACGATTATCTCCTAATTGTATGATGATTCTCTCTCCATTATGTGACGATTCTCTTCCCATTGTGTGACGACTCTCTCCCCTTTGTGTAATGATTCTCTCCCCATTGTGTGGCGATTCTCTACCCATTGTGTGACGATTCTCTCCGTATTGTGTGACGATTCTCTCCCCATTGTGTGACGATTCTCTTCCCATTGTGTGACGACTCTCTCCCCTTTGTGTAACGATTCTGCCCCCATTGTGCGGCGATTTTCTCCCCATTGTGTGACGATTCTCTCCCCATTGTGTGACGATTCTCTCCCCATTGTTTTACGATTAACTGCCCATTGTGGGACGATTCTCTCCCCACTGAGTGACGATTGTCTCCCCTTTATGTGACGATTCTTTTCCCATTGTCTGAAGATTCTCTTCGAATTGTGTGACGGTTCGCTCCCCATTGTGTGACGATTATCTCCTAATTGTATGATGA
The DNA here is from genome assembly GCA_034783835.1 of Mopalia ciliata. Taxonomy (NCBI): domain Eukaryota; kingdom Metazoa; phylum Mollusca; class Polyplacophora; order Chitonida; family Mopaliidae; genus Mopalia; species Mopalia ciliata. The sequence goes on from JAVFBW010137391.1 coordinate 18,011, forward strand.
TTCTCTCTCCATTATGTGTCGATTCTCTTCCCATTGTGTGACGACTCTCTCCCCATTGTGTAGCGATTCTCTCCCCATTGTGTAACGATTCTCTCCGTATTGTGTGACGATTCTCTCCCCATTGTGTGACGATTCTCTGCCCATTGTGTGACGACTCTCTCCCCATTGACTGACGATTCTCTCCCCATTGTGTGACGATTCTGTCCCCATTGATTGACGATTCTCTCGCCATTGAGTGACGATTCTCTCCCCATTGAGTGACGGCTCTCTCCCCATTGTGTGGCGATTCACTTCCTATTGTGTGACCATTTTCTCCCCATTGTGAGACGATTCTATCGCCATTGAGTGACGATTCTCTCCCCATTGTGTGACGATTAACTCCCGATCGTCTGACGATTCTCTCCCCATTGTGTGACGATTCTCTCCCCATTGTTTTACGATTAACTCCCCATTGTGCGACGATTCTCTCCCCATTGAGTGACGATTGTTTCCCCTTTATGTGACGATTCTTTTCCCATTGTCTGAAGATTCTCTTCGAATTGTGTGACGATTCTATCCCCATAGTGAGGCGATTATCTCCTAATTGTATGATGATTCTCTCTCCATTATGTCACGATTCTCTCCCCATTGTGTGACGACTCTCTCCCGATTGTTAGACGATTCTCTCCCCATGGTGTGGCGTTTCTCTCCCAATTGATTCTCTCATCATTGAGTGACGCTTCTCTCCCCATTGATTCTATCCCCATTGATTCTCTCCGCATTGATTCTCTCCTCATTGTGTGACAATTCTCTTCCCATTGTGTGACGATTCTCTCCCCATTGTGTGACGATTCTCTCTCCATTGTGTGACGATTCTCTCTCCATTGTGTGACGATTCACTCCCAATTGTGTGACGATTCTCTCCCCATTGTGCGACGTTTCTCTCCCCATGGTGTGGCGATTCTCTGCTCATTGATTCTCTCCCCATTGTGTGACAATTCTCTCCCCAGTGATTCTATCCCCATTGATTCTCTTGTCATTGTGTGACAATTCTCTTCCCATTGTGTGACGATTCTCTCATTGTGTGGCGATTCTCACTCCAATGTGTGACGATGCACTCCCCATTGTTTGACGATTCTCTCCTCATTGTGTTACGTTTTTCTCCCCATTGTGTGACAATTCTCTCTCCATTGAGTGGCGATTCTCTCCCCATTGAGTGAGGATTTTCTCTCCATTGAGTGACGATTCTCTCCCCATTGAGTGACGGCTCTCTCACCATTGTGTGACGATTCTCTCCCCATTGTGTGACATTTCTCTCCCCATTGTGTGACGATTCCATCCCCATTGTGTGACGATTCTCTCCCCATTGTGTGATGATTCGCTCTCCATTGTGTCGCGATTCTCTCCCGATTGAGTGACGATTCTCTCCCCATTGTGTGACGATTCACTTCCCATTGTGTGACCATTCTCTCCCCATTGTGTGACGATTCACTTCCCATTGTGTGACCATTCTCTCCCCATTGTTTGACGATTCCATCCCCATTGTGTGACGATTCTCTCCCTATTGTGTGACGATTCTCTCCCCATTGAGTGACGATTCACTCACCATTGAGTGACGATTCTCTCCCTATTGTGTGACGATTCCATCCCCATTGTGTGACGATTCTCTCCCCATTGTGTGACGATTCTCTCCCCATTGAGTGACGATTCTCTCCCCATTGTGTGACGATTCTCTTCCCATTGAGTGACGATTCACTCACCATTGAGTGACGATTCTATCCCCATTGTTTGACGATTCTCTCCCTATTGTGTGACGATTCACACCCCATTGTGTGATGATTCTCTTCACATTGTGTGACGATTTTTTCCCCATTTTGTGGCGATTCTCTTACCATTGTGTGACCATTCTCTCCCCATTGTTTGACAATTCCATTCCCATTGTGTGACGATTCTCTCCCCATTGTGTGACGATTCTCTTCACATTGTGTGACGATTTCTTCCCCATTGTGTGGCGATTCTCTTCCCATTGTGTGACGATTCTCTCCCCACCGTGTGACGATTAACTCTCCATTGTGTGGCGAATCTCTCCTCGTCGTGTGGCGATTCTCTCCCCATTATGTAACGATTTTCTCCCCATTGAGTGGGGGAGAAATATCTGCTTGAATACTTAAGATGACCGTGGGGCCTTCTATAAAATACAGACTGATCCTAAAAGAATATAAATATGTCCTATGGTAACATATGTAGCCCCTCACATTGAAATAGACGATAAAACCTGTAATTATTCATTGGACAGAAAAAAAGTCTGTTTGTTTAATGCAAGTGAATAGAAAATAGTATACAGTGAACTTTTTATGTGAATTTTCATTTCGTGTTCCTTTCATCGAAACAGATTAATATAAGCAATTCCTTATTGACAATTGTGAATGACGTGAATGCAGTTTATTAAATACCAATGCATGTCACATATCATTATTGTCTGTTTTCTTTGCTTTCAGTAAATGTGCTAAAAGCAATTTTGCGTTCCTCAATATAGTATCTTTATAAGAGAGCTAGTCCGCGGAAAAAGTAATAACAACAATTAGTTTTCAGCTAGTTGTCATATAGTTGTTCATGGCATTGCATGGGAGTCAAGCGCTTAAAGTGTGTGTGTGTGGGGGGGGGGGGGATTTTTCGGTTCTACGCGTATGTTTGTTATCTTTGTTCTTTCATGGTTAGTTAGTTTGTTTATTTGACAGAGTGTGTTTCTTTGTTTGTTTTGTTTGCTACTTTGTTAATTGTCGTTGAATATTGAAGTGCGTTTTGGATTTGAATACGTTGGGGGTCTTTTTGAGACGGACAAAGGAAACCGTTACTTTAACTCAACAGACATCGTACAAGTATTTAGATGTGCTATATGACCATTTGTGGTCAGATTCAACGGCAAGAAATTTGTAACTGAAAGCCGAATAGTTAAAACTAGCGCTATTGTGTTATGGAAATTCACTATTATGTGACGCCGAATTTGTGTTACTATTTTGTCGTAATGTAAATCCTGTTAGGTCCGATCTAACGCTTACTGTAAATAATACAATCGTATTCTCGCGAGAGTTTCTATAGTGGACGAGACTAAGACAACCGTCGTACGCAGTGCCAGACCATCGTGCATTAATTTCCTCCAATATTTGGGGCGACCTATCAGCCACAGCCCAGCAAATAAAAGAAATGCAAAACAAGATGGACCGGGTGTATCTTAGAGTCAATGTCTCGATGTGGGAAGTATAATTGATTATATTTTAGAATGTAAATAATAATTGTTTGACGCCTGACATTGACCTAGCTTTAGGTGAGTGAAATAACCTAATTAAAGTATGTCACGACATAAACCAATGAAACAAGCTCGTGCCATAACTTAAATGACATTAAAGTTAGGATACACTTAATATTTAATATTTGGTAAATTTGGCATTGTTGTTCTTTTCCAGTTTTCGAATTTACACCTTCTATTACTACTATTACTATGTTCCCAACAGTCTCCTGCTATATCAACTTTGTAAAAGTCAACACAGATTATATGTAGTGCTTCAAGGAGTTGAGTTCCTTAATTTAGTTTATACCACGGTTACATCTTTACTAACGACTATCCGTTAAGATTCACGTGGGTTAGGAAGCAGCTAAGCGCCCGACCGTATGAGCCAGAAATTAATTGATAAGAACGTCTTTAATGCAAGAATAAATAAATCGAAACTAAAACATACCTAGGTCATCACCCACAATAAAGAGGATATGAGGTCTTCCTGTTGAAACTGGTAGAATTAAGCCCCCAAGGATCAGGGTCACAGCCCCGAACAGCGTACTTCGCTCCATCGTGGACAAGTGCGCTATCGAACTGGTCGATATTGAATTGTATATTCATCCTGTGCCACTTTTGCACTCGCTGTGACAACCAATCAACAGACGAGAGTGCTTAATAGGTAAAGATGCAGCCAGTGCAATTTCTATATAGAATAAAACACCTATTAATATAACCGCAGTAAATTATTCTCACTATGCTTGATCGTTATAAGCATAGTTCAGACAAATAGTTCTTTTTAATTTACCTTATATATGATTTCTCCACAAAACGTATTAACCCTACCGCTATTAAAATAATTGGTAGTATTCATCGATGGAAAAAAATAAACTATTCATATTTATCAAGATGGGACCCCCATTCGTAAGTCTCGTGAACAATTATGTTTTTTTTATCAGATTATATATTTCGTGCACAGAACAACATGTGAGCTTGGGGACTAATAAGTTGACTATCAGTTGACACAGTTTAGTGTTTAGTTGACATACCTGCTCTAACAAGTACCTGTCACGTGGCCGCGTGCAGAATGACGTCATGCTGTCCTGGACTAACACAGATTTGATTAACCGGCCATTGGTTTAAAACTGTCATAGAAATTAGGATTTAATTATTTTAAACCGCTGAAGGCTAGTACTTTTGTCACTCATGAAAGGTATAATCTATTGGCATTTTATAAGAGTTATTGTTTCTATATTTTGATTTGATCCGTGTGATATGTGAAATTCTTTTCCACATATGTAAAATTAACTATTTATTTTACATATGTTGAAAATAATTTCACTTATGTAAAAAAAGAATTCAACATATGTGGAAAAGAATTCGACATATCTAAAATAAACCTTTATTCAACATATGTGGAAATCTTTTTCGCTTATGTAAAATAAAAAGGTAAGAGGAAGTCTTTTGTAGATATGTAAAGCAAAAGCCTCCTC